>PVJC01001242.1:86986-97843 GCA_004026665.1 Murina feae
GGAGGGATTTTGCCCAAAGACAAAGAGTAGGAAAGGTCTGTATTTATATACAACCCTGTTCAATAACTTGATTTTTCATAGACTGATGTCCTCCATATAAGGAAGTCAGTTGCTGCTCTCACAGCTGCTCAGATGGAATGGCTTTTTGTAATGTTAAAAGTATGAGTCAGTAGTTTACCCACAATAGCCACATTTCAAAACTAGCACACAGCTTCTAAGGAACAGCCAGGAATTCAATAGTCCAGTACCAAACTCTCAAGGTAGATCATATTTGTAAGTTTACAGCTAATTATTTCAAGAACTTGAAATATACATTTAAATATTTGAACATTTAAGAGGCTTTGGGAGTGTTTACCCACCAACCTCCTCAAATGCCCACCAACCTCCGCAAATGCCCACCAACCTCCTACCTCAGTAAATTTCTAGTCACAGGGATGCTTAAAATGGTGTGCTGTTGATCATCACCAATGTCACAGATGGAACTACTGGAGCCAGGAGCTTTAGAATATGAAGAAGTGTGTGTGTGTGTGTGTGTGTGTGTGTGTGTGTGTGTGTCGATCCTTATAGTGGCAGTGACTCAGAGAGGCAAAGAAGGAACACAGTGGCTTATCATTTTGTTCTAAAAATATCTAAATCTTCTGTACACATAATTAGCACAGAAACCACCATCACCTCTATTATCAACTATTGAAGACCTTTGATCCCATTTCTGAAGATGCACATTGTCTATTTTTTACTCACCTATTCATTATCAAGGTCAGGCGCTGGGCTAAGGGATGTAGATGCTTATTCAGACATGGTTCCTGCCTTCCAGGTGCTTGTATCCCATTGGGAGACAGATATTAGATAGTAACCATGTTATCGCACATGTATTACACAGAACAAAGCAGAAGAAAAGATTGCTATGGAAACCTGAAAAGAAGGCTTTGACTGAGGAAGGCTGCTGCTGATTCCTCTGAGGATTTGATGGTCACCTGAAGGATAACTGGGAGTTAAATGAGGGATCTGGGCAGATGATTTCAAGCAGAAGATCACAGCAAGAGCTCTGTGGCTGGAGCATGATGTGAGAACAAGGAACAGAGAAAAGGGGAAATGTGACACAAGATGACACTGGAGAGGCAGGTGCCGACCATACCTGTCTGATTGTCACATCACACTGAAAGTCTTAAGCAAAGTTGACCAGAGTTAGGCTTGGAAAAGATTGTTCTAGCTCCAATATAGAAAAGGACAAGGAGAAGACATAAGAAAGAATAGGTGTAATAAATCCATCGTAAGAGGCTTTTAAGACTTCCTTGGTATACTTATTGTACATATTTTGACTGAGCAGTTATTATGTGCCAGATATTAGTGAACAAAAGCACACGTTAAACCTGATAGAGCTGAACTTTAAAAAATGTTGCATTTACCCCAGTGTCACAGATACAAAATTAGTGGGGCTGAAAAAGGAAACATTGGGTGAATTTTCTGGGGTCAAAGTTCCCTTTTGAAGATTCATTCATCTCAGAGTCATGGGGTGATATTACATGACTTAGAGAGGAGAACGGAGGTAATATTCCAGGCAAGTGTCCTGACTCTGCCACTGATGTGCTGTGTCATCCTCCAAGAAATGACCCTCAACAACTGAAATTGAGAATAATGGTTCTCAAGCTTCTGGATTCTCCAAAGTATTACATCACAGCCTCGGACCACTCTTCCTATGGATTCACAAGTACTAAAACCAAGTTATCTTTCCCTAGGGTGTTATCCTTCCATCTAGTAGATTTCAAAAATTTATAATGCTTTATCACAGTAGTATAGGCACTGTTTTAAAAGTTAAATATTATTACAAACTCTAAAAATAAAAAATAAAAAAACATCATTTGCTCCAACCCTCTAAAGGCTGTTTCATTTCTTGGAGCTAAACACATTTTTTGCAAAATTTTTGCTGTTATTTCTAGTATTTACCTTCATATTTATAAATACTACATCTTTATTTTTATTTTTTTCTTTTAAGTTTCTGTTTTGACTTCCTATTCTGGAAAGATTTTCCCTCCCAAGTCTACCTTTTTTCCCTCCCTTATCCTTCCAAGGAAGTTACCTTATAATTTAGGTTAAATCAGAATTTAGTGTTTGTCTTATTTTTAGGCAAATTTTTTCAAAGCCGAGACACAGGAAGCAGTACATCTGCATATTCTTTCAAGTTTTCCTTTTTCCTGGAGTTAAAGATTGCATTGTTTTTCAGTTGCTTAGTTTTCTATGAGCCCATCACTACTCTAAACCTGAGCTGCCTTGGAAAATTCCAAAATTTTTCTCATAATCTTCAAACACATATGAATTTCATTTTCTTGGAGACATTCCTTTTGGGGTTCTCAGTCTTCCTGATCCAGACTGGAGGCTGTTCTGGCTTTTCCACGTGATAACTCCCCTGGAAAATTCCCTCACCTCTTTATTGGTAGGTCCTCGTCCTTGGTTCCTAGGCCTTCCTCTCTCTTGGTGTCCTCATTTTGCTTGATGAGCACCTCCGGCAGTAGCCTGTCTGAGAAATACCTCTATAACATTTGAACACTACAATTTACAATTTAGAAAGTCTTCCATTTGTCACCTCATTCCATCCTCTCTGTAGCTTCATAAAGTCCTACCCCAGTTTTATCTACTGATAGCAGTGAAGTGATTAGCCCAAGGCCCATAGCCCCTCAGAGGACAAGTTGTCTCTACCACCATCTCTGAAAACTCAGATAGTGGGAATGTAATGACACATGCTAACAAAATGGATGGATTTAATAAATTAAGTAGTACCTGCAAACAGGTACATTATATATTTATTTGTAGGACTATCAGCAGTGGGAAGGTATGTAATTTAGAATTAAATATCATGTCCTGACAGGTTTGGCTCAGTGGATAGAGCGTCGGCCTGTGGACTCAAGGGTCCCAGGTTCGATTCTGGTCAAGGGCATGTACCTTGGTTGCGGGCACATCCCCAGTAGGGAGTGTGCAGGAGGCAGCTGATCGATGTTTTTCTCTCATTGATGTTTCTAACTCTCTATCCTTCTCCCTTCCTCTCTGTAAAAAAAAAAAAAAAAAAGAAAAGAAAAAAGAAAAAGGCAATAAAGTATATTTAAAAAAAAAAGAATTGGATATGATAAGCTTAAAAATGTTCATGGTTCAACAGTATTGAAGCAAAATTGTTTCAGAAAAGGCAGTTTTGTGAGCAAATTATGGGATTATCAGTGACATAAATATAGTCTATACCAACATCTTTTCCCACTGCTCCTCTCCCCATCAGAATCCCCCACTCCCCTGGATGTCACACCCTTGAGTCAGTGCACTGGCTTAGAATGCCTTGAAAGCAGATGTCCCGAGCAAAGATACCAGGGGAAGAAATGTCACAGAGCAGCCATACAAAGCATGTCTCTGAAAGGATGAACAGATGGCACTAAGGGTCCCTTTACTCCATGGTGAGGATGCTTGGCAACAGCAAGTACGCTGTCAAAATTGGAGTCGGTTTGTTCCTCCCTCTTTTGACAACAACAACAAAACTGAGCTCTCCATTGTGTACCTGTTTGTGCCTTGGCTACAAGAATTTCAACAACTGCTTCCTTCGAAAAGTGGAAAGCATGTTACCTCACTTAGACTAACTGCCCATCTGGCTTTTGGGGGAATGAGGACATTCAAAACCTAGTTGTAGCTGACAATGTGAGACTTCTCTCCTCCACTTCAAACAATAGTCACAGAGCCATAACCTGTCAGAACTTCAAAGAATCTTAGCCATCACCCCATCCATCCTCACCTTTTGTGCACAGGACGCCAGAGAACAGAGATGTAGGACTTGCCCATGACCACACACCTGGAGAGGGACAGTGTCAGGACCAGAACTAAACTCAGGTTCTTTCTTTGAGTCTTTAGTTGTTTGAATGGCCTTTTTATATACAAACAATTTTAAAATATCAGTAACATAAGATTTTGGTAAAATAAATAAATGCAAGTCAGATGTGTCATCCAAGAGTCAAGACTATAATAATACAATTTGGTGAACTGCATATTACCTTGATGCAGGCAACACTTTTCTTCTTGGTTCCCTGTGTCCCTTGAGCCCTGTGTAAGGACATCATTTGGGGAAGCAGAATGTTAGATGTTGATAGATACTTCACACAGTCAATCTATGTGGCTTAGGGATCATCCTCTCTCCTCTGACCATCTCCCCATCTCCCCTTCACAGTACTCCACAAGAAGACAAAACGAACTACTGGCTATTTTCTTTTCCTCTGTAAAGAGCTCTCTGAATTCCCCAAAACCCCAATCTCTGTTCTTCCTTTCACCTCACCTACATTGACCTGCTCCTCTCTGTTTGCTGGTAGACTGTATGCTCACTTTTCTGATGCAACTACAACACCACCACTGCAAAAGCGATTTGGGTTGAGGTAAAGCAAGGAGCAGACACTGTATGGATGGGATGGCAGGAGCACGCTGAGAGCACCTGCTAACGCAAGCTTCAGAAACAATTTAATTCTGAGTTAAGGAGAGCCGTGCGGCAGAGCCAGTCATGGGACAAGAAGAGGCATGTGGGGCAGAGCTGTTGCACAATGTCCCCAGGTCTGATAGCAGATCTCATGGAGTTCTGCTCTTCTAGACACCAGGCCCAAGACCCCTTAAGGGATGTTGCCACAGCTACAGTTTTTGCAAATACCAAATAAATGACGATTGAAGTATACAGCTCAAGCTCTGTCACCAAAACAAGAGCGCTTGTGTGTTTTGCCGTATGCAGCCTTGATGCCACTCTTTTTTTGTCGATTCCGATGTTGACTGCAGGTTTTGCAATGGGTTTACTTGAATATGATTTATTTAACTTTGCAATGAAAAGAAACCATAAGTTATGAGAAGACAAAAAATAATGCCTGCCACAATACTCCCCTTAAACTGGCTTATTTCTTTTTTAATCACAAAAGCACAAAGAACCCAGAGTCTCTGATAATGAATGTAATATATGATTGCCATAAAAAGTTCACTCTGCTTTCAATTTCAATTTACTCCACTATAAATCAGCGATCCACTTAATCAAATATCCTTCCCCTTTAATTGTTTTATCTTGCTTTTATGTTAAATTTCACTGAGTTCCTGCTGGCACCAGTCTTCACATTATAGGAAAAAAAATGTCAGTGGTTGGCCCATAATTAGTCTAAAACTCAAACATTGGTTCTGAACATTAGCCAGATTGGAGGAAGCCCTCACAATTTCACTGGACCAGCGAGACAAATCCAAGCCAAAAAGCAAACCAGGATTAGTTGAGCTAGCCATCAATTTGCTGTCAAAATACAGAGTGTGGGCCCCGGCTTTCCAACTAACTGGAAGGGTTTTTTTCCCTGTAATTGTCTTTTATTATCATCTTCCAGGGCATTAAAACTCTATTTGGTTGTCTTTTACATTCTCCAGCCTGAAGCTGGCCATGGATTGCAGATGCTTGCGGGAACTAGCCCACCAGTTCCCACGAGAAAAACCACCAGCACCGTGCACTGCAGAAGCCACAAACTTCAGTGTTGGTGATGAAGGGCACTTCCTGGGTATCGCAAGACAAACTGTCCCTAGTGGGCAATCTGCTTCGGTAAACAAGGAGGGGGGAAATGAATTCCATGTTATTGACTGATAAACCCCTTTCTGACAAGGTGTACAGGGACAGTCTGACAGACGTGCTGTCGAATTCAATGTGAGAGCAAAGGCAGTGGTCAAATGCTATCTGGACATATGCTACTTAAAGGTAATCCTTGACCTTCAAACAAATACTCAGTATAATTTTTTAAGTTAAAATTCTAAAAATCTTTTTCAATAAACTGAGGATAAGGAGATATCCAAACCAGCCCATCTGCTTTATCCAATGGATGTAAATATTTCCAAAGCAAAGAAGCTACCTCTGGAGTTTTATGGACTACTTCTGAATTTTATAAATGAACAGTAGAAAGGCAAAGTTATTTGGGGGCTAATGAAGCCACATGCTGTTCATGAACCTTTCTTGAAAATATCTATTATTTTACTATTTATTTATGTATCATGACTTGTTTTATAAAGAACTTTGAACAAATTTAAAAATTATAACTTTTTTACTTTAACCACCTAGCTCAATAAACAAAAATATTTTCCTATTAACAACAAGATAAACATGTTTTTAAATCTGAGAAAGAAAAATAGCTTCAACTGACCCAGAAAATATTAATTTTATTTCAGGCATAGTTACAAGCAATTAAAGTAGCAAAAGATATATTTTTTTAAAAGGTGTTTTTACCAAGGCAAAAAAAAAAATCTGTTGTTTATATGATATTTAAGTTTTAAGATATCCAAAATGTTTAGAAAGAACTTGAAGAATTATGCAAAAGTTAATTACATATGTGTGTGTCTATATAGAGAGAGAGAAAGGGAGGGGGAGAGAGAGGGGGGGACAGGGAGAGAGGGAGAGGCATCTATAGGAGAGAGATACATCTATCAGTTGCCACCTGTCTGCAACCACGACTGAGATGGAACCCTAAACCCAGGCATGTGTCCTGACTGGGAATCGAACCAGAAAACTTTTGGTGCATAGGACGACCCCTAACAACTGAGCCACACAGGCCAAGGCATTATTTTCAAACTTTTCACATCAGACAAGTGTGGTGAAATAATATGTATTAAATATATAGATATAATTATCACAACAGAGTGAATCTAAAAAAAAAAAAAAGACATGAAAAACATCCCATTAAAGAAAAAACCTTTATATGAAACATTATTCACATTTCTGCAAATGGAATTTCCTGATTAACTACCATATATTATATTATTTGAATAACTTTAGGAAAGATTAATTCCCAAGCTGTGTCCTCAGCCATATTTTTCCTTGGCTGAAATTAGGCTTTAAAACAAAACGTCAGCAATGCCAGCCAGCTATTCAAGTTACGGGTCCAGAAACTTCCAGTGCAGGCAGTTAAAAGTGATTTAAGAAATGCAAAATCATTCTTTCACAAATGTGTTTGTTAAACTTGTAAATGGATATATCAAAACCACAACCGGAATATAGCAATTTGTCTCTCTTTGCCTGCTGTGGTGTATTCCACAGCTGCCTGCCAGATAATATACTGATTGTAACTTTCCTAATTTACAGAGCCTTTGCGTCTAATCTCCTGGGCCAGCCTAAAGGGCTTCTCCATCCATTGAAATGCCAGAATAATTGAAATTGTCTTCAGCAGACAGTCAGGCAATAATGAATATTTTCTTCGCTGATTGCTTGCCAAGGTTACACATAGTACTGCAAGCAGAACCGATCCCAAGCCAAGCCTCCCGGGGGAGGGGCAGCCACTAACCTGTGGCAGGAGGACACAATACCTAGGGCTTCCCTTTCTCACAGGCTCCTGCAGCCAGTGCCGCCCACCACGCTTCTGCACACTGAAGGCCGGCACAGTTGCCGCGTGAACAATGCTCCCATTGGCTTCCCTGACTCTCCAGGGGCAGATAAAAGGCTGGGAAAGGTTACGCGGATGGGTTTTCCAATGGGGACAGCAGGAGAGAAGAGCAGGGGAAGCTGTTGTTGGAATTAAGAGGAAATACACAAGTAGTTAATCAAAAGAAACCGGCATTGATGGTGCCTGAGAAATCGCTTGCTTGTCAGCCCTGAACAGTCTTTCCCACACGCCACTCCCAAAGGTTTTTTGTGAACGCCAGGCGTTGTTTTCTGATCCAGAGTCAGTCCTGCTTCAATGGAGTCTTAACGATGCTCTGATGGTAATGAAAGCAGTTAGTAGCCACCGTGCATCGGTAATATCTTTGAAACACCTAAAGATTAGTGTAACCTTTGGCTGTGTGAAGGTTAACATTTTAAACGAAAGAAGTCTGAAGTAGTTCTTTCATTTAAGCAACTAATCTTATATGATTGGTACTCCCAGGACTTGCTTTAAAAGAGGAAAATTGGGGATGAGCAAGGAATTACCCTAAGACGCTGTGTGTTTAAAAACCACTTAGCAAGAGGTAGAGATATATTTTTAAAGGCAGCACAAGTCACATGAGGGAAAAGAGCATAAAACCTGCTGTTTATGTGACATTGGAGTTGCAAGATCTGAATTACTAAGTAATTGCACACCTAATAGATGGAATACATATTAGTTTTCTGCCGCTGCTTATCGTATTACCCTCAAACCGTGGCTTAAAGCAGCCATGAACATTTATCATCTCCCACAGTGCCTGTGGGCAGGAACTCAGGGGTGGCTTATACGGGTGGTTCTGTCTCAAGGTTCTCATGAGGTTACAGTCAAGCTGTTGGTCAAGGCTGCATCGTCTGAAGCCTGGACCAGGGCAGGAAGATCCACTTCCGAAGTGGCTGCCTACACACCTGGCCAGTTAGTGCTGTACGTTAGCGGGAGGTTCCTCTCTTTAGAGAACTGCTTCAACGACAGTGGCACCGGGGGCAGCTGACTTTCCCCCAGAGCAAGGGATCTGAGGAGAGCAAAGCAGAAGCCACATATCAAAGACACCTCGCTTCAGAAGTCGCGCCCTGACATTTCCACAACGTCTCCCAGGCTACCCAGTCAGCCCTTTTTAATGTGGGGGCAGCCACATAAGGACATGAATACCAGCAATCACCACCTTGGGGGCTGGCCAGCACACATACCTTATACAGTTGTACAGATCTACCGCCCCCAGGCACTACGATCCCCACTATCGCTCTCATTGTCCACCACATTCTTGCACTTACTCTTTGTTCTAGAGAAGGAACAGGGGATACATATCATTCAATATGTTGCATTCCTTTGCTGTTCCAAAGCCCAGAGTGGTCACTAAACCCCACTCTTCCAAAAGATGGCCCCCCACTGTGCAACTTTGCTGTCTAGGAAGTCCTTCCCAAATGCTCCTACCAATCTCCAAACCACATGTATATTTTTATATCCAAATAAAATTGGAAGGAAGGAAGGAAGGAAGGAAGGAAGGAAGGAAGGAAGGAAGGAAGGAAGGAAGGAAGGAAACCACTCATTGTATTTAAAATGTAGTGAAAATAATACACAGAATTGGTTACGCAAATAATAGCAGAGCTAAAAAATAAATTAATTACTTAAAAACAAAAACAGAAGACGGTGATGCAACTGCTCCCATCTTTAGGTTGGAAAAAAACAAGGCAGGAGGCGATATTCCCAAATAGCGTGGTCATGGTCACCTAGCAGAAGATGGAACCATAGTGTTATGGCCCTAGGTGGGAGCAGGAATTATGGAGATGCTGCTGTCACATCTGCACAGAAAGGGAAGAGAAGGGCTTCTTCCTTCCTCCCACTCTCCAGTCTCCTGCCATGACTACATTAATGGAATTTGGTTGGAAATTAGCTGCAAGGGACACCTGTGGGGGCTAGCACCCTATGTTATCAGAGCAGAGCAGGGAAAAGGACATAGCAGTCAGGCCAAGAGCCAACCCATGTATCCTATTAAAGCAGTAGGCTGAATTGTATTTTTTCACCTGACATTTATATAAACATTTGTGTATTCTACATCATTTCTATAATCGTTTTCAGTTGCTATTATCATCTTATTGTGTGTATGGACTCCATTTGACTTATTCATTTCCATAGAATTGTATCTTCACATTGTTTCCATGTCTTTATTACTATTTTCAAGTGATAGTTCAGCTAATATCCTCATTGCACAGTGTTTTTGTTTTGTTTTCTTTTTTTCTTTTCAGGTATGTTCTTAGAGTGAATTCCTAAAGTGAGAATTATTGGGTTAAAGAATATCAACATTTTTATTTCAACCGATACACATTTTGGGCATCTGGTTTTGACCTTATTGCTTCCTGCACTCCTTCCTACTCACGAAACAAAATGAATATGAAAATGTACAGATACATAAGAATTCAAGCCTATACTTTTAAAAGCAAAGAAGAGAAATGAAATCTGTATTTTGATATTGCAGTAACAGCAGTAGCAACAGAGAGCTATGGAATGCTGGAGGAAGGCTGTGATTAACTTTGCAAAGGATGGATGACTTCTCTTGAATATGACTAGAATAATATTAGTCTAGTGTTTTCCTTAAAGGAAAATGAATCCTCACCCTTGTTTCTTGGAAACAAGTGAATTTTGGATGAAGAGCATCTTTCCAGAAGTCAATGCTTTTTCTTGACTGTCATGTAAACTAGATGTCTGGCAATATCCAAATCTGGGGGGGAGGGGGCAAAAGTGTATAATAATGAGGTCTCCATTGCACTCTTATAATACAGTTGCAAACAAAAGCCAAGGGCCCATGTACAAAACCTAAGAGACACTAAGAGATCTTCTAGCTAGTGCTTCTCAAAGTGTGATCCATTTATGACTTGTGAACTGTAATTAGCTAGCAGCGAAGTACAGTACTGTGCAAAATGAGAGCAAACATTTAGAAACTTTTATAGCAATTTGACATTGCTGCAGCACTTTTATTATATTTTTTAAATGCTCTCTCCCCAAATATGCCTTATTCTTAGGAATTGTCCAAAATCCAGGACTATAGCAAATAGTTAGTACTTAATAGTTATATATTAGATCAATACATGGGTGGGTGGATAGGTGGTGGATGGGTGGATGAGAAAGGTAATTGCAACTCTTTTTAGTGGGTTGGTTTGACATATGTCCCAGAGGAGAAAGGATTGTGGGCACCCAGGCAGATGACATTGTAGATTACTAGTCACCAAACTATTTTTTAACCAATCCAGGAATGTATTCTATTTTTCACTTGGGTTATAGTGCAATGATTTCACATTAATGCTGCTCACATTTTTGTGATGAAGATCCAATTTAAAATTATTTCTTACAATTTCTGAATCTCTGACAAATAAATAGCAAAAGAAACACTTACTCATAGAAGTTCTTTGGTTAAACTCTTCCCACCCACCCACCCCACCTTCACCGC
>PVJC01001243.1:0-97722 GCA_004026665.1 Murina feae
TGGTGGTGATGATGGTGGTGGTGGTGTGGTGGTGATGATGGTGGTGGTGCTGGTGATGGTGATGGTGGTGGTGGTGCGGTGGTGATGATGATGGTGGTGGTGATGATGATGGTGGTAGTGGTGGTGGTGTGGTGGTGATGAGAATGTTGGTGATGATGATGATGGTGATGATTGTAAACATTTGTGTAGTGGTTGCCATGTTCCAGGAATGGTTATAAATGCTTCAAATAGCATTCAACAGCCCCCGCAGTAGCTGCTATTTTTGTCTTCATTTTACATATAGGCAGAATGAAGATTAACGAGTTTAAATAATTTTCCCAAGGTCGACTGAGCTTGAGAGTGAATTCCTTACTAAAATGGCTGCACCTTCAGAGTGCTGAAGGACCTGCTTTCCAAGGAGAGCTGGTCTCTCAGCATCTTCTCCCTGTGGATCCCAACATCACAGCAAAGCCGTCCTGATTCCTATTGATTTGGGAGCAAAGGGATCAACACCCCTGAGTTTCAGCATAAATTACCGAGCCTCCGAAATAGCCCTGTGTGGTTCCTGAGGGCAGGAGCACGTGCCCATGTCCCTTCCAAATTCCCAAGCACTTATCGCTCGGACAGCTGTGGCGGAATGATTTACAACCAGCAAGAAGCTGAAAAAGAGTCACATACTGTGGAATACCAATTGCACAACTCCCCCAGAAAGCAGTCACTGGTGACATTCCGCAGACCTGCCTTCCTTCTCCCCCAACCCTACACACACTTTTTAACGAAGGGTTCACCCCGTGGCAATCCTGCCTCGACGTGGCTCTAGGCAGTAGGGAGAGAAAGACATTAGGGATCGAGCAGGATAAAATTCATACAATGGTGGGTTTTCCCATGCCTCCACTGAGCGTAAGGTTTGTTTCCTTCACATTCTCCTTCTTATCTATCACAAATGGACTCATTTTACAAATAGTGATTGAGCCTCTTCCATGTGCTAGATGCTGGGGACACTGGCTTGAAATACCCAGCCTCTGCTTCTTAGTCTAGTGCGGGGTAAAGGGGCCTGGAGTAGGTATTTGCTGTGCAGTGTGATAAATGCTATAGCAGAATGGAGCCCAGGGTATTATGGGAGCAACAGGGAGGGGTCTCACCCTGCTTGAGGAAATACTGGAAAGCTTCATGAAGGAGGGGGCATTTAGGCAGTGCCCCTCAGCTTGTGAAACTGAGAAAGTTGAGAGGGAAGTCTAGATGCAGGAAATAGTTTTCAAAAGGCATGTGAGCATGAAAGGATGCTGTGATGGTTAGTGTATAAGTCCACCTGGCTAGGCCACAGCATCCAGTTACTTAGTCGAACACAGGTTAGTTACTAATCTAGGTGTTGCTGTGAAGGTATTTTGTAAATGTTATTAACACCTATAGTGAGTTAATTTTATGTAAAGGACCCACACTCTTTGGCATGTGCCCACAATATCATACTAAGAATTTAATACATGGTATTCATGGCTAGCTATTATTACCATATTGTATTATATTTATTAATACCATATTGTACTATATTTATTACAATAAAACTGAGATACAAAAAGGCCATCTGACTTGCTTAAGGTTATACAAACAGCTTTAATTTAGCAAGAACCCTGAATGTGCTAGCTGCATCTCACATATAGTAAATGTCAGCAGCCATTACCATTTACAGGTGAGAAAACTGAGGCACAGAAAGGTTAAGACACTTGACCAAGTTGGAACAGCCAGTAAAGGGCAGACTTTGGATTCAAACCGAGAACTTTGGGACTTGCCTCGCCCTACGGCCCAACCTAAAATTGATGTTCGACTCTGTGCCTTCTCTGTTCCATCGTCACCAATCAAGATGTCTCTTTTTTCTCATCATAGCCATATCCACCTTCTGAGTAGATCAAATCAGACTGTGAGTTCATCTGTCTGCAGAAGCTGTGAGGGACTGGGACCTGTGTGAGGCAGAGATGGGCCAATCTCAGTCAAATGTGTAATTTATTGCTGGAAGATGCCTGGCATCAAATCAGAACATTATCTCCGTATCTGCCAGAACCCCTCCTCTGACTGCCCTCAATCATTTGGATTCTGGGAATGTTTGTCAGGCAGTCAGATATGTCAGCTCCACAGGATGGGGCTTGCAGGGTGTGCCCCAGCCCTGCTGGGCTGCTGACGGGCCCTGGCTGACAGCCTCTGGCAGTGGATTTCTCATGCTGGATAGTTCAGGTCAATACTGCGCTGTCATCAATTATGGCGTAAGGCTGGGCAGCTAGTCATCCATCATGTCTTCACAGCTCATTGGAACGGAATCGCTGGGAGCCTGCTGCCCGTTCTTCCAGGCCAGGGCCTGAGATTTCACTGTGAGAATTAAAAGGCACATGCTCTCTCCTCTGATTTGAAACTTCTTTGTATTTGAATTATTGGTATTTGTTGAGCTTTCCTCTGGTGAATGTTTAATGTTAGAGTAATGGGATTTGAGGTTCAGTAATTCCCTTAATTAATTTCATTTCCATTTCTTTTTCTTCTATTATATCCAGAGGAAAACAATTTAATATTGCAATTTTTTTAAAAGTCAGGATACTATGATCCCTTTCTTGTAATTTTATTTCTATCTCTTGCTCTCCTGTCTATTAGTATAGAAGCATGGAAAGATGCCTGGACTGATCTTCATCAAATGCTAACCATGGTTATTCTGGGATGATGGGATTTGGAGTATGATTAGTATTCTTCCTTTGTAGCTTCTGAATTATTTACATGTATTATGACAGTCATGTATTTTTTTCCACCAAGACAATGAGAGAGAGAGAGAGAGAGAGAGAGAGAGAGAGAGAGAGAGAGAGAGAGGAAGAGAGAGAGGTATAAAAGCTAAGGTATAAAACTAAGAATAGGGCCCTATAGATTTTCTGTTGACGCTTCTGTAACACAGATGAAGAAATGGAGGCTCAGAGTGGGCAATGGGTTTACCTCTGGTCACATTGTTATTTGATTGATGAGGCAAGACATAGATCACAGTCCGAGTTTTTCTCCTAATACTCAACCTGTGCATTCATCAACATTTAGTGAACATGTACTTGGAAATAAGATGAATCCAATGCAGTGCCCTCAAGGAGTCAGAGAGTTGAACCAAATTTTATATTGTAATTGATGAAATTATGAAGGAGAACACAGGGGCTGTCAGAGTGCAGAAGAGAAGAGAGGGGCTCCAGGTGAGGCCCCTGGAGAAGACATGAATGACCATTGATTAGCTACAAAAGGAGCAGGGAGGGCTCCAGGCAAGAGAGCTGCATGAACACATCCGTGGACTCAGCAGAGAGCATGGGCCACATATCAGATGAGGGAGAGTCACCATGTGGCTAAAACAAAAGTGAGATGTAGTGGTTAGGACTGGGAGACATTGAGCTGGAGAGTTAGACATGGGCAGGTAAGAGTCAAACTCCCCAGAATCTGCTCGGAAACCACATGAGGACGTGAACCTTGTCTTTCTTTTACACTGCAGCATCCCCGGCACCTGGGATAAGTGCTCCATAGGTATTTATTACATAAGTGGCTCAGCAAAATCTGGCATCTTCTCCAGGAATCCTCCAACTCCCTCCTCTTCCCAATGCCAAAGGTAACCTCTCCCTTATTTCTAGTTCTTAAGTCTTTGTCCATTTATTTTGGCAACTACAAATCTGTCTGGCAGAAAAGGTCAGTTTTTCATGCCATCCTTCCCCACTGGGCCACGGCCTATAAAAAGCAAGGTGAAAGTTAGCATGTCTAATTCCTCTCTTTATTGCCATAGAGTATCTGGCACACAGTAGGTGCTCAACACAGGTTTGATGAAAAGATACTTCTCAGGCTCCCCCCTACCCAGGTTTTTCCTCTCACCTGGAGCTTTTTACCACATGTGGTCACAGTACTTACAATTCTAAACACCTAAGGAGCTCTGCAGGAAGGAGCCTGTTGGGATAGCAAAGACGGTAGTGAATATATTTTGGTGCCACCTATTCAAGATTCATTCCATCTTCTTTTGGGTTCCAACATGGTTGTTTCCCCCCTTGGTAAGCTACTCATTGAATGCAATTTTGGTGGGAATATCAGTCGAGATGACCCATCCAACCCCCACCTGTAGTTGACCAACAGGGTCAATCAGTTCCTCTCTCCCAGGCTTTTCAAAATTAAGCAGAGTGATGCAAAGACCAAAGCATACTAAAACTAATTTTCCCAGATGTGTTTCCTATATCCTTCCTTATGGGTGACAGAATCTGTTGGGATTTTTTTGCTTGCAACTAAAGAATCTCTGCAAACACGGGCATTGAATCATTCAGTGCTTGGCATTTTTCATGAATTCTCTAGGGAGACAGGCCACCAGCAATGGGCCATACTTTCTGTTCTTGTACAACTAATCAACAAGTCTTTCTGAGTGCCCACTTTGTTCAGGGCACTGTGCTATCCTTTTGAAGTTTATATTACCTGGATATTAACAAGAAAATCTAAGTTACTTTAATTTTTAAAAGCAGGCAAAAAGTATATAATTAGCCAGTGTTTAGAAGCCCAAAAGACCACCAAATATTTGAAAAGATGCTCAAACTCATTAGTAACAGAGAAATGCAAATGGAATCTACAACATGCTATCACCAGTTTACACCATTGAGATCAACAAACATAAGAAAACTGGGTGATGCCAAGTGCTGGCTGGGGAAAGATGTGGCTATGCTTCTGCTAGACTCGCAGCGGTTCTCAACCTGTGGGCCACGACCCCTTTGGTGGTTGAAGGACCCTTTCACAGGGGTTGCCTAAGACCATCCTGCATGTCAGATACTTACATTATGATTCATAACAGTAGCAACATCACAGTTATGAAGTAGCAACAAAAATAATTTTATGGTTGGGGGTCACACATGAGGAACTTTTTAAAGGGCCAGAAGGTTGAGAACCACTGTGCTAGAGAAAGTGGGGGTGGTTCAGGCATTCTGGAGCAACTGGGCAATATGTGGTCACATGAAATATACTCATACCCTGGGGGGCAACAATACAGTCCCTAAGGGTAGGTCACATACCAATTTTCTCACTTGTCCACAAGGAAACATGCATGAGAACTAAAGCATTATTTGTGGTAACAGGAAGTTGAAGAAGACTGGGGTGCCATCACAGGGAAAGTGGACAGGTAAGAACTGAAGGACACCCCTCAGGAAGTAGCAGACTGTGGTTAGAAGAAGTGGACTAGTGTCACGTCTAGCAATAAAGATGGAATGTAAAAGCAGAGCGTAGGGGAAATAGAAGAGGAAGAACAGAATGAGAAATGGCACAATGCCATTTGTAAATGAAATGACACATCACCAGAACAATAGTGGTTTGAAATAACATATACAGACAAATGATGGACACTAAATGCTTGTCTGTGGGAAAGAGAAAATGAAATGAGAAGTGAGACTTAAGTGGAGTAAATAAATAAAACAGAAGAGGATGGGGGGAATGAGCATGGGCGTATCTTTTCCCAAAAGGCATTAGGGAGAAAGCTGACTTTAACAAGGCAGGAGGACAGGACCTTGAGAAGTGGTAGAATCTGACCAAGGACAAGCTTTAGCTTTATCCAGGGACCCATGTTCAGGCACCCCTGCTTCCTTAGAGCTCCAGTTGACAATGTTGTCCATGAGCCAGACACTGTTTTCTGAAAGACTGTGAGGAGTAATAAAGTCCTTTCTGCATTCTGCGTGTCTCCTAGGCACTGTATGTTCTGATATCATGGAGTTACTGACCAGTTACAGTGACCAGACCGGGAGAGGGTCACCCTCTTGTGCTGCTTATGTGAGTCACTATGTTTTAGGGTGGAAGGATGAGAAGTTAGCAGCAGAAGGACACCACATTACTATTCGGTGTTGGGTATCATTAGTGCCAGTCAACTTAGGGTAAGTCAGACATAGTTCTCATTTCATAATTATTTTAAAATTCCTCAATCAAAAACTCTGTGTGTATAGGTGAGTGGTTGAAGAAGCTGTTAATAAAGAATAATGTGGTCAAGATTCTGTGGTTCTCCAGCAATTCTATTCCTTTGTATCTGCCCAAGAGAAATAAAACATAGTCCATATGGATTTGGGCTTGTGCACAGTTACTGAGCAACCTTATTCTCAACATCCAAATACTGGAAACAGCCCCAAAGTCTGCCAGCTGATGAACAGGTGAACCACTGTGCTGTGTCCGTTACAATTGGATACTACTTAGCAATAAAAGGGAACAAACTATTGATACACACACACACACTCACACACACACACACGGGTAAGTTTCAAAAGCACTGTGCTGAGTGAGAGAAGCCAGACACTGGTGAGTACATATTGCACAGTTTCATTTATATGAAATTCTATAAAGACAAACATAATCTGCAGGGTCAGAAAGCATATCAATAGTCAACTGGGGCTGGAGGGTGGGAACTGACTGGGGAAGGAAACAAGGGGACATTGGGATGATGGAAATGTTCTGGATTTTGATTGTGGTGGAGGTTGCACAGGTGTGATCGTGTGATCAAAGTCCATGAGTGATACACCATGAGTGAAATGTGAGCATTTTATCATGTGTTCACTTATAACTCATAAAGTTGATTTTTAAAAAGGTAATAGGATATTAAGTCAACAGAATAGAGAAGAATCCCCCTGTATTAGGATGCTAGCATTGCAAATCCTACCCCACTATGAGTGGATTACACTACTTTAAAATGACACTATCATTTTTCTTACAGGCTGGTTAGAAAGATCTAACGAAATAGCCTGCTGGAAATAACAGTAATGAGGAAGAGGAGGGAGAGGAAGAAGAGGGCATTTATTGATGACTTACTAAGAGTAAGCACCTTCAACAACTCTATCAGGTATGTACTGTTATGAACCTCATTTTATATAAGGCAACTGAGAATATAAGCAATTTGTTTAAGTTCACAAAGGAAGTAATGGAGTTAGGGTTCAATAAGTGTCACTTTCTTCATCTCCCTCCTTCTCATCGTTACTGTTGTTATTTCTAGAGCTTGAGTACAGAGGCACACCTTTGAGCTCTAATCCTTGCAGGTTGCAGGGCTCTGTGAGAGCTGTAAAATCTTTATAATAAAACCCTAATATGCAAATCAACCAAACGGCAGAACAGCCGCTCAGCTAGAAGCCGGGCTTGCTGCTCCTTGGAGGCAGGAGTGCTGGCCAGCTGTGAACCGGAATTCTGACTGAGCAGTGCTCCCCCTGTGGGAGTGCACTGACCATCAGAGGCAGACATTCCTGGATGGATCCCGGATTGTGAGAGGGCACAGGCTGGGCTGAGGGACCCCCCCTCCCCCATGCATGAATGTCATGCACCGGGCCTCTAGTATAGTATAAATGTCTTAATCAAAAGGAAAAAAATGAAGAATGGAAAATTTATGCATTAAGCCAAGTAAAAACTATTGGCACCCTCACACCTTAGAGGTGACAGTTATCTATATATTTAGTCACAGCGTCCTTTGAATGGTTGAGAATGAACAAGGGTTGAGAATAAACCTTCTATTTTTTTTCTAACCTTTCTTATAATGAAACTCTCTTATTTACTCTCACACCTGCCACCAAAATTGCTACAAAACCAGTTAACAAAGTAACACAAGGGATCAATGAGTAATGGCTGTCTTTCTCTCATGGTGAACAAGATAAATGACATTGGAGGATGACTCTGATTATTTGGACAGGACCATGAATAATCGTGTGGGCCTCAACAGCCACTGGGCTGGCTCCCCACTCATTGGAAAGTCAAGCTCCTGGCACTGACACAGCAGTATGGCCAGGCTGGCCTCACACCCAGCAGGAACCATCTTCTCTGAGGCTGAGGAGTCTATGACATTTCCATGTTGCACTTGGCCTGCCACAGGGAAGTGAGCACAGAGGGGAAAGGGGCAAGCCCAAAGCCGTAGGATGCATCACCGGATAAGGACTGAGCCCCATCAGCCTCATCCATTGGTACTCAGTTCATCAATTATCCCCAAAAGCAACTGAGGGAAGAAAAGCCCATTGTGGGGACTGGAGCTGGGCCACAGTTATAAAGCTTGGTCATATGCACTGGTTGTAACATTCTGGAACCAGACCTCTGCATTCAAGTACCAGCTCAGTCAGTCCTCACAGGGTGACTCTGGGAAAGCATGTCAGCCTGTCTCCATCTCAGTTTTCCCATTTGCATTTTCTGAGGTGTTTCTCCCTACCCCCACCCTGTTTTAATATATATTTACTAGAGGCCCAGTGCATAAAATTCGTGCACTGGGGAGGGGGGTGACCATCAGTCCAGCCTGCACCCTCTCTAATCTGGGACCCCCTCAGGGGATGTCCAACTACTGGTTTAGGCCCAATCCCTCTCACAATCTGGGATTGCTGGCTCCTAACTGCTCGCCTGCCTGCCTGCCTGATTGCCCCTAACTGCTTCTGCCTGCCAACCTGATCACTTCCTAACCACTCCCCTGCCAGCCTGATCACCTCCAACTGCCCTCCCTTGCCAGCCTGACTGCCCCCAAATGCTATCCCCTACTGGCCTGATGGCCCCCAACTGCCTTCCAATGATCTTGTGATGACATAGGGCTGGCCATCTTGTGATGATATGATGGCAGCCATCTTGTGATGATGCTAGGGTGAGACACCACCTAGGCTTTTATTAGTATAGATTTTGTTTTTTCCCATCACCATTTATTCCCCCCATACACTCCTCTACCTACCCCCAATAATCCTCCCAATACTCCTCTCCTCCCAATAATCACACACTGTTGTCCATGTCCATGAGTTCTTTCTTTTTTGCTCAATTCCTCCACCCTCTCAACCCCTCCCTCACCCATGCCCCAACCTGCTCTCTATCTATTTCTATTCTGCTTGTTAGTTCAGTTTGACCTGGAGAACTTTATGCCAAGTGAAATAAGCCAGTCAAAGAAAGACAAGTACCCGATGATTTCACACATATATGTTTTTTGAGTACTCAGTACAGAGTTGATACATAGTAAAAACTCAATAAACGTTAGCTGTGATTGTCATAATCATAGAAATTGCCATAATTCCAAGGTGCATTTCCTTCACATTTTGAAGCAGTTAACAAATTAACACAAGGTTAATCGAATTGACATTTTGAGGTTCAGAATGTATCTTAAAATTTATGGTCAATCTAAAGTGATCCCAAATAAGAAAGTTTATTTAGAAATTGGTGTATTTCAATTAGATATGGTTATAAAGCTCTCACTATTTTTTTTTTAAATTCCACATTAAAAAATACTGTTAATAAACCAGTGGGTATCTTATAATCACTGGCATCTTAGAATCAAAACAACTAGGTGTTAAGAACCCAAGTTTGTGCTGGAGATAAAATGACGGGTTTTGTATTGTAGCTTTGAGATGCTCATCAGGTGGAGCTACACTGGCTTTCGTCAGTCCTTCCTACCCACAATGCTCTTCCCACCACAGGACCTTTGCACATGATATTCTTTTGAGATCCTTTCTTCTTCAGCTAGCTAATGCCTCCTGTTACATTAGTCCCCGGCTCTAACATTATTTTCTCAGGGAAGTCCTTTCCAATTTCCTGATGTAGGTTAAAACTTTCTATTTTGCCATTTCGTTCTAGTCCACATCACAGTTGTGGTTTTATATAAATCACACAAACATTTGGTTAATATCTGTCTCTTCCAATAGACTTTAGGCTTCATGGGAGGGAGGGACTATGTCTTCTTTTACTCAATTGTATCTCCAGCACCAGCACCCAGGCACAAAGCAGGAGCAGAGTAAGTGTACGTTGTAAGAAGGAACAATGAAATGAGTTGTGGAGACACCATGAATCTGGTTGGAAAGTCTGGCACCTCGATTTTTAGCAAACATTTAAGTGATAATGTAGTTCATGCCTCTTAAAATCCACTGCAACCTACGCCCCCTGAGAACAGGACTCCTGTCTGCTCTGATTGATTGTAACCTGGCACTTGTCACGTTTCATATCGTATTAAAACATTTCTTTCCATACAAAACCTCATCTTAGGGAGTCAGGAGAGCAGATATTATACAACAAGGAGTCATAAACCTGTAGCTAAAGCTGCAGTTAGTTTCCCAAGCTTCAGCGTAGGGAGTCTCTGTCTCTGTGAGACAGTGCACTTGGCTCCCCACAGACAAGTTAACGTGAACATACAGTCAAAGTTAGACTGGCCCTCGTCCTAAATACCTCGCCCGAAACACAAGTTCCTCTAGTACTCAGGCTCGCCTTCGCTATACCACAGGTGATTTAAAAGAAGGGATTACCTCCCCCCTGCCATTGCATCATCACAGTAGTGGGGGGAAAGGTTCTGGGCAGCGTGGGGAAACAAAAAGAACAACTAGTCTGGGTTCAAGCTCCAGCTCTATTGGACGTGAAAAAGGAAGGTGGGAGGAACAAATAGAATGAGAGTTATTAAGCAGTGTGTAGGATGTTAATGGCTTTCTATATAACAGTAAATCTATGGAGTGGGTATTACTATACCATTTTAATAACTAGGAAATGGTCATTAAGTGTTAATTAGCAGAGCACAGATTAAAACCCAGATCTCTCAGACCTCAAAAGGGATCTTTTTTAAAATATATATATATCATCTTACCTTATATTCTGCCTGTGTGACCTTGAGCAAGCTGCTTAACCTCTCTGATCCTTCGTTTTCTGGTTTGTTACCAAGAAGATTCCCACACCTACTTCCAATGGCTGCCCTGAGGGTCCAGTGACAATGCATTTGAGGCAATACATAAATTCCAGTTATTACTGCACTCAATATCCACAAACAGGTAGATCAGAAGAAGTTGATTCTTTTGTTGGTCTCTTTAGGGCAGAAGAGAGCTTTTATTATTCCAGAAAAAGTCACCACGGCTGGAGAAGCAGCAATACAATTCCCTCAATAAATGGGAATTGTGTGGGCAGGAGGGGGGGTCACAAGGCAACACAACCCTGTCTTCCAATCCAGCCTGTTTTCATTTTTACCAAAATACAGCTTCAAATTAGACCTCTTCATCTGAGGTCTGAGCATTTACAGCCCAGCTGTAGGGAGCAGCAGCACAGCAGTTAAATACTGCTCTGTGCCCTGGCCCTGTGCCGGCTGCCTACAGGTGACTCAGCACCTCAGCACGCAGACCCTCAGGCAGCACCGTTTCCCCCAAATGATCACCCTGGTATTGCTTCCTGCATCTCACCACATGCCCTGCCTTTCCCTGCACAGGTGCTGGTTTCCATGGGAACGCGTTATCAACCCTCTGTATTGTCACCTGTTGAAATGATCAATCGTAGCCACTAAGTTAGCAGCTGGCATAGTATCCTGGCTGGCCCCAAAGGATGGTGCTTTTGCTACAGCTACAGCTTGTCTTGGCTCAGTTTACCTATTTACTGAGATTTGCTTCTCGGTGAATTTCCCCCATGATGAAACCCAGGTTGTCAAGGCTCACAGTACCCAGAAAAGCAGTCTCCGTTTGCAGCAGAGGGAAGAAAAGAGAGCAGACAATAAACCCTCAGGGAACAGAGGGGAAGAAGCCACAGTCACTGCCCTCAACGAGGCTACAGTTGACAAGAAGACAAAATGTGAGCAAATAGAAACAACAGCAATAATTTCTAAAGTTCTTACTATATGCCAGGCACTGCTCTTAAATAAGTGTACTAATCTTGTCCCTCATTTTACAGATGAGGAAACTGAGCTTAACTTGTCCAAAATCATAGCTACAAAATGGTAGAAGCAGGAAGGTGGGTTTCAAGAGTCTGTGGTCTTAACTGCTATATTACAGCTTTGCTCAGATGACTCTAATATTTTAGTGTAGGCTTGATAGAGAGAGAGGTTTAAAGATTGTTTGTGGACTAAGGTGCACCAGACAGGCAATCACACATGCAAAGGCCTTGAGGTATCAAAAAGCCTGCACATGCAGGGGACAGAAAACAGCTCATTATAGTTAGAGCATAACAAGGAATGGGGGACAGGAAACGATGGAGGCCTGTGGTAGACATATTACTGGGATGGAATGAGTTAGAATCTTGGATTTGACCTAGTAAGATGGGGTCCCACTGGCATTTAGAAAGGAGAGTGACATGAGCAGCTTAGAGTCGAGAATAATCTTTCAGGCAGTCGTATGGAGAATGGATCTAAGAGGGAGACTGGAGAGAGGCTGCTCTGGGATGGTGACAGAGGATGGGAGGAATCATCACCTCCTTCTGTTTCCTGTTTTTTTGCGGGGGGGATGTGCACCTTTAAGGATCTCCCTGTCCTAAGCGACCTCTCTTGGCAGCAGCATGCTAGTATGCAATCGGCATGTAAATTGGGTTGTAAGGTTTCTAAGGAAGGAGAGTTGGCCAAATGAAACCATTGACAGGGAAGCCAGTGAACCCTTCCAAGTGAGGAAAGTCTAATGATAAACTCACTTTTCCAAACACCTGACAAGGATAAAGGAACCACTCATAGCTGCAAGGAACTTTGGAAAGCATTTGGATTTTGCCTGTCTTGGGGAAGCTACTCATTCTCCACTGGGAGTAAACCTCATGGTGCCTGCCTGTCCTACTTCTCTGCAGCTATGAGGGTCACTGGACCAGTTATAGAACTTCATTTTCCCAACTGTGCTTGGCCCAAGTGGTGGGATGTGCAGAAAAGTCGGACCTATCAAGAGATCTGCAACATTTGACCTATGATGGTAGACCAGAGAAGGGCCTTGCTGGTAGCCAGCATTCCTGACGTATAAAGAATGAACCGGAAAATGAAGCAACACTAAGGGAAACAGGACCAGAGATGGAGAAGGACAGAATCTTGCTTATGCAATTGAGCTTAAGGATGTAGCTGAGCCTAAGGTCAACTAGATCTATTTGCAATTTACATCTATATTTCCAACAAATTGCAGTTAAATCTCATTGGCTTATTCAGGAGTTACTCAATGAGGTCAAGGTGATGAAATATGCTGATTGGTCAGTTTTGAATCACAGGACCTCTTTTAGAGACAAGGGCTGAGATATGATTTGGGGTAACTGGGAGCAACCACATCAGAATCACATAAACTAAAAGGAGGGGTGGGTGGTTTCCCAAACCAAGTCAAGTTCTTATTAACAGAAGAAAGAGAAATGATTTCCGGGCAGGCAAAATATAATGGATGTGCTCCAAAACTTTTGGTAATTCAAATGATAAGATTACATCAATTTTTCAAACTCATCAGTGCTTGAGCTGGGTTATTTAGAGAGTAAGTAATTCCACTGAGAGCTCTTGGGATGGAGGGACATGGCAAGCGGCTCTTTTTCATTTCAGTTTCTGTTTTTACCCCTATCTCCTTGTCACTGCCCTGTTGAAAGCCATTGGGTCAGCTAAAACACAAAAGTTTTGTTTCTGTAAGCCTGTGTCTCTATCTTAACTTCTTATGACTCTGTCCTCACATTAGCATTCATGAACTCAAATTGTCAGAGTTTTGGGTAATTAGAAGTGATAAACAAATGCTAATTAGCACCCTGGCTGTACTCAGAGAATGCCACAGGCATAGATCCAAGCCCAATGTTTATGTTTCCAGGATTCCTTGAACTTGCACCTTTAAGAACTTGTTATGAACTTTCTTATGAAAGAAAGAGATCAGAGACAGCATAGTCTTTGTGAAAAGCATTGCCCTTTTAGTTTACAGACTTGCATTTCAATCTCAAGTCTGCCACTTATAAGAGCTATATCCATAGTGTCCCAAGTAGATCCTGGGAAAGGATCTGGAGGGTTTATCTAAGGCGTCCCTTGAAATAAACTTTAACCATACAGGTGTTGGGACATTCAAGTAGTTGCTAGCGAAGAGGCTACTCTACTCAAGCAGGACCAAGGGGCAGGCTTAGGACCAAAAAAGGCCAGAAACTTTAATGTAACCTTTAAGTGTATGCAAAATAATTCAATTAACTAATGGAGGAATTACACCACATGAAACATATGCAGTTGCAAATCACACAGCGCTTTATTACTCACATAATTCCTGGTGCTGTGGGTACAGGCTTAAATGGGATCCCTGTGGAGCTGTCCTCTGGGGTCCAGCAGCTGGGCTAGGCTGGTCCAGATACAGGGGGCCAACGTCCCTCACCCGAGAGTTTGGTCGGGTCTCAATTCTTCTGTCATCTGGCAGAAAGAGGAGCGTGGAGCAGCGTCACTTGCTGGACTGACAAGAGGATGTGCCTTTGTGGCTGTCTCGACAGGTGAGCACCGGGCTTGTCAGGACTGCCATTTTTAAAGCCTGCACCCAATTTGCAGCTTGTCCAGGTGGCTATCAATGAATCACATCAGTGCACACATGGTTATCTCAAACAGGGTGAGGGGCTATATGTGGTTATCTAGGGAGATAACCCTAGATAACTCGCTCAAGGGGTTATCTTGACAAGTCACTCTGAGTTTTCACTGAAGTTCAAATCCTTATCTATGAGGGACACATGCTTCAGGACAGTGGGGAATGTGTTCTTAATATCATGCTTTAAGTTTCAAGGAAAGTTAATTTAAACACTTTAAAACCTTTTTAATATTTTTCAGGCATTTTGAAAGCATTTTTAAACATTTCTATATATTACTACGACACATAGGCAAATTACTTAACCTTTCTGAGTTTCAGTTTTGTCATCCACAAAATGGGAATAATAATCATCTCTCCTTTTTAATGTGTTTTAAAATATATTTTGTTGATTTCAAAGAGAAAGGAGAGGGGGAAAGAGATGAGATGATGAGAGAGAATCATTGATTGGCTGCCTCATGCATGCCCTCTACTGAGGATGGAGCCTGCAATCCAGGCACATGCCCTGACCAGAATCAAACCTGTGACCTCCTGGTTCACAGGTCGACACTCAATCACAGAGCCATGCTGGCCGGACCCAATAAGTTTTAGGAATGATTTCCAGAGCCAACCAATAGCCCTGATGAGGATTGGGAATGGAAGAGATAAAGCTTTGGAAAAGGCTAGCTATTAAACACTATTAAAAAGCCCTATGTGCATGTTGTTTTTTTTAATGGAGAGAAAGTAATCCAACTGTTGGATGTTAATATGTGAACAGGACTGGGCTCCAGCCATTCAGGGAGTTGGAATCAAAACCCCTGCAAACTGCCCAGTATGCAGTCACAGAAGGTTGCTTTCAGCCTTGAGCAACGCTGATCTGTGGGCGCGATTGTTTGGGACTTGGCGGCAAGGAGCAGTGGAAATGAAGAGAATCAACAAAACATGAGGGGGGAAAAATAGACAAAAGAAGAGAGCAAATGGAACAAGAGGAAGACGGTTGGGAATAGGCAGATTTATTCTGCCTCACGCGGCTTTGGTGGCTTGCGGTAAATGAGTTTCTAATGATGTTTTTAAAAAGCCGGTCCTATTTAGTGAGGCTGATGTAACTCCTGCTGCTTCTAGGCCGGAGTCCTGGGGAACCAGATGAAAGCAGGAGGGAGAAGGCTTGAACCTGGGGTTGCCATTCTCCTTGTCCTCCTGGGAAGGTAGCCAGCCAAACGCTCTTCCCTTCCCCGCTCCCTGCACTGGATATTCAACTATGTGCCAGCAATTCTGACCTTCAAGGATCACAGTCCAGTGTGGAAGAGAGACACAGACAGTAACAATATTGTGCTAATAAGCGGTTCTTTCATGGCTACTGTGTGCCAGGCATGGTATTTTTTTGAATTGAGGAATGGAAGAATGAATGAAGGAGGAAATGAAACAGATGCTCTGTGGGTCCAGAGATAGAGCACCCCACATTTGGGGTGAAGTAGGGGGAAAGGAAGGCTTACTGGAGGAGGTGGTGCAGTAGTGTTCAGGGAAAGAAGAAACAGAGGAGAGTTTGAGGCAGAAGGGAAGATGGACTGTCAGAAAGGACATTTCAGTCCAAGGAATTTCAAGTCATTTCATTTAGGCAGAGGGTTTTAGAGGCAGGTGGTGAAAGGTGATAATGACAACCCTTATTGCCTAAGAGATGGGGTGAAGGAGGAAGAGTTGGGAGTGACTGCGAATGGGCATAGGGGTTCTTATTGGCATGAGGAAATATTCTAAAATTATATTGTGGTTATGGTTGTATAATTATGTAAATATCTATATACATAAAAGTCTAATATGCAAAGTGTCCCCTCCAGAGTTTGACCCACGGGAGTTCCATTGCTTGCTGTGATGTGCACTGACCACCAGGGGTATGTATGGTATGTAAATTCTACCCTAATACAGCTGTTAAAAAGATGACTGGCCCTAGCCAATATTGCTCAGTGATTAGAACATCGGCCTGCGCACCGAAGGACTATGGGTTTAATTCCCAGTCAAAGGCACATACCTATGTTGCAGGTTCAATCTCCAATCCCCAATCCTGGAGGAGGGTGCATGTGGTAGGCAACCAATTGATAGGTATTTCTCACATCGATGTTTCTCTCTCTCTCTCTCTCTTTCTCTCTCTCTCTCTCTCTCTCCCTCCTTCCTTTCTACTCTCTCTGAAAAGCAATGGAAAAAATATCCTCAGGTGAGGATAAAAAAGAAGATGATTGGTCCATTGCCCCAACTAGTGAGAGTCCACCACTGAACCCCAAACAGTCTGACTCCACTCATCACAGCACAACCTTACTCCAGTGGGAGGGTAAATCTTAAACCTACACAGTCACAGAACCCTTTTCTCACAGGGCTAGGCACACAGCTTGGAAGGCCAAGAATGACTAGTGCCAGCTTTGCTGTCGATGGAGGCTGTACTGGCAATAGCCCTCTGTGCTGTGTAGTTACTGGGCAGCCGGGAGGTTAGAGGGGACCCACCTCTGATAACATCTCAAGTGTGATTAAGCCAGCAAGATGTCCAATGTGCCTGCTTATTTGTATCATGGCTGCCTGCGCCAGCCATTCATCTAGAACAAACTTGGCAGGACTGGGCAGCCAACTAATTAATTGTTGCATCAATAAAACCCAGGTTTGGCCATCTCATGATGAATTACATTGTGTAAATGAACTTAACAGCTGCATTAAAGAAAGAAAACAAAGGAAATCAATGCAGGAGAATTTTCTCAGCCAAATAGTCAGCATTTCTCATAGATCAGGTCAGTGAGGTGAGCGCCTATTACATGGAGAGATGGTGTTTGTCATTGACAAGACCATCCTAGTTTACACGTGGGGTTTAAAACAAACAAAAAAACAAAAAGCACAATACTGCAGCCCCAGACATAGTAGACTGTGGTTAGCACAAAGCCCAGACTCTGGACTTGGTGATACCTTGATTCAAATACCAGCTGCTCCACTTCGTAGCCATGAAATTGGGCAAACCATTCAATCGAGCCTCAGTTTCTCTTATTTGAAAAATAGGGACAATAATAGGACCAATATCTTAGTGTTGTTAGGAAGATTAGATGCAATGGAGTAACACTGCAGTTCTTGCCAAGTAGGTGTCTAATAGAGGCTTGCTATTGATCATGTAACCTTTTTTCATATCACAGTGTTCCCAGAAGTGGCAGCATCATCATTTCCATCTCCCCCATGGTTCCATTTCTGAACTCTCTATTCTTTCAATTGACCTATGCATGTCAGTCCTTTTGCCAATCCCATAATGTGCTGATTACTGTGGTTTACAGTAAGTCTTTCATTTTTAATTGTTGATAACATTACAGATGTCCTCCAACCCCCCTTCCCTTTGCCCCCCTTCACCTAACCTCCAACCCACCCCAGGCCTTCATCACACTATTGTCTGTGTTCATGGAATATATATAATATATATTCACACTAGTGGCCAGATTATTATGGGGCATGTTTTCCTGGCATGATTTGGGTCCTTTAATTCATGTGGAACAAAATTGCTGCATCCATATCCCATACGATGCAGCATACTGCTAATTTGCCTACAAACGTCAGGTGGTCATTATAATCTGGTCACTCAGTGTGTGTGTGTGTGTGTGTGTGTGTGTGTGTGTGTGTGTGTGTGTGTGTCTGTATCCCATGTTCAAAGGCTGTTAAATCGCATTGTTTACCCATATCTTCAGAAAAAAATCATTCAACTGTCATGGTAAAGAACCTGCTTCCCTATTTAAAATGGTCTGGCCCTCTAGCAACTTCAGTGCTAAATTATAGATAATTTGCCTACAAACATCAGGTGGTCTTAATAATCTGGCCACTATACATACATATATTCTTTGTTTAATCTCTTCCAGTCCTCCCTCCCAACCTCCTCTTCTCTGAGATCTGTCAGTCTGTTCCATGCATCCATGCTTCTGTACCTATTTTGTTCGTCAGTTTATTTTGCTCCTTAGATTCCACAAATAAGTGAGATCGTGTGATATTTGTCTTTCTCTGACTGGTTTATTTCACTTAGCATAATAATCTCCAGGTCCATCCATGCTTTCACAAGAGTAAGAGATCCTTCTTCATTTTTACTGCTGCATAGTATTTCATTGTGTAAATGTACACAGTTTTTTATCCACTCGTCTGCTGATGAACATGTGGGCTGTTTCCAGATCTCAGCTATTGTAAATTGTGTTGCTATGAACATAGGGATGCATATATTCTTTCTCATTGGTGTTTCTGTTTTCTTGGGATATAGTCCCAGAAGTCGGATTACTGGGTCAAATGGGAGTTCCATTTTAATTTTCTGAGGTAATGCCATACTGTTTTCCACAGTGGCTGCAGAGTCTGCATTCCCACCAGTAGTGTACCTTTTCTCCACATCCTCATCAGCACTTGTTTATTGATTTATTGATGGTAGCCATTCTGGTAGGTGTGAGTAGTAAGTCTTATAAAACCAGGTAGTACTGCCCTAACTGGTTTGGCTCAGTGGATAGAGCATCGGCCTGCAGACTGAAGGGTCCCAGGTTCGACTCTGGGCAAGGGCATGTACCTTGGTTGTGGGCACATCCCCAGTAGGGGGTGTGCAGGAGGCAGCTGATCGATGTTTCTCACTCAACGATGTTTCTAACTCTCTATCCCTATCCCTTTCTCTCTGTAAAAAATCAATAAAATATATTTTTAAAAACCTGGTAGTATCATTTCTCTAACTTTACTCTTTATTTTCAAGTTATTTTGTTGGTTGAAAGGTTATTTTTGGAAGGCTTTTAAAAAATACTACGGATAAAATTTTTTTCTGTATATCTACATCCATTCAAACTATCTATCTCATCTTGCTGAGTTTGATAGTTTATAATTTTTAAGAAATTGGTTCATTTCATATAAATTCTTACATTTATGTGTATAGAGTTGCTTGTAGGATTTCTGTATTAACCTTTTAATAACTATGAGGTAATATTATCCCCTCATTGATGTCTAACATTAGTAATTTGTGTCTTCTCACATTTTTATTTTTCAGTCTTGTTGGAGGCTTATCAAAATCAGAGAACCAGTACCTTTTGGGTTTATTGATTTTCCATCCTTTTCTAGTCTCAAGTCCATCAACCATTACTTTTCTCTTAATCGCTTCGTTGTAGTAAACAAATATAATAACACTAGGGGCCCAGTGCACAAAAATTTGTGCACTCAGGAGGTCCCTCAGCCCAACCTGTGCCCTCTCGCAGTCTGGGACCCCTCTGGGGATGTCCACCTGCTGGTGTGCCTGGTCAGCCTGGGTGAGGGGCTGATGGCTGTTTGCAGGCTGGCCAAGCCCCCCAGTGTGGACCCTCACCCATTAGGTTGTGGCCAGCCTGAGTAATGGGCTGAGGGCCGTTTTCAGGCTGCCCACAGCCTCTTCAGGTTTTGGGTCCCTACTGGGGTACCTGGCCAGCCTGTGTGAGGGGCTGATGGCTATTTGCAGGCTGGCCAAGCCCCCCAGTGGGATCCCTCACCCCATTGGGGTGTGGCCAGCCTGGGTGCGGGTCTGAGGGCCATTTTCAGGTTTTCAGGCTGCCCACAGTCCCTTCAGGTTTTGGGCTCCTACTGGGGTACCTGGCCAGCCTGGGTGAAGGACTGATGGCTGTTTGCAGGCTGACCAAGCCCCCCAGTGAGAACCCTCACCCCATTGGGATGTGGTACCTGGCCAGTCTGGGTGACAGACTGAGGGCTGTTTTCAGGCTTTCAGGCTGCCCACAGCTCCCATTGACCCAATGTCCCAGCAAGGCTGGCTGGAATCACGTTTCTGGGGTTTATTTATCTTCTATAATTGATACACTGTTCCTTTAAGCCAAGACATAGGCAGGTAAGGAAGCCTTCTGTCTGCTTCAGCTCGAGGCTTCTATAATTGAGACAATGTTGCAAATATGTTGTTGCCTAGAGCCTGGAGAAGCCTAGCCCGCAAACAGTTTTACTCCTGCTGCAATGGAAGCTGCCTGTTTACTCTAGCAGCTCCGTGACTGCCGGCCTCCATCTTGGCTCAGTTAATTTGCATACAGTCACTCTGATTGGCTGGTGGGCGTGGCTTAGGCATCCCGAAGAAATGGTCAATTGTTCTGTTTGCTTTGGGATAGATATGTAGCTCATTATTTTCAGATTTCTTAAAGTAGAGGCTTAGACGGTTGATTAGAGACCATTTTTTTAAATGTAAACATTTAATGCTAATAAATTTCCCTCCAAGCACTACTGTTTCCATTCCACAAACTGCTAATGCTATATTTATTTCCATTAGTTCCAGATATTTTGTAATTTCCCTCGCAATTTGATTTGAACATTGGAACCATTTTTGGTTTTTCGTAGCCCAAAGCATTTCCTTTTATCATTTCTTTTGGGGATGATCTGCTGACAACAAATTCTCTTATTCTTCCTTCATATGAACATTGTATGGTGCCAGGTGAATACTGGACTTAGGGACTGGGAAGAAGGGGAATCACTTCATAAATTATATAAACATCTAACCTTGATGCTGTATACTTGCACTAACATAAAATAATATTGACTATGACCTGTAATTAAAAAATTAAAGAGTTAAAAAAGAATGACTATATTTCACCTTCATTCTTAAAGTATTATTGATCTGAATATCAAATTCTGAGTGGACAGTTTTTTTCTTCCACATTAAAAATATCATCCTGCTATTTTTATTTTTTTTTTGCCTCCATAGTTTCCCTGATGAAAAATTTAGTCAGTCAAGTTGTTGTTGTGAATATTCTGAATATCACACTTTCCCTGCCTTAGTTGCATTCAATATTTTTCTTTGTCTTTAATTTTCTGAAGTTTGATTATGGTATATCTGGGCATGAAGGTTTGGGGGGAAGTTTTCAGCAATTATTATTCGAAGTATTTTCTACTCTGCCCTTTCTACCATTCTCAGGGCATGGCTCTTATACCTGTTAGTGTTGTCTCTGAGACCGTGTTCAGTTTAAAAAATCTTGCCTCTCTGTTGTTCAGACTGGATAATTTCTACTGATCTATCTTCAAATGCTTAGACTTTCCTTTTTTATTTTCATTCAGCTATTGCATCCTTTCAGTGAGCTTTCATTTTTTTTATAATGCAAAAACAAACTTATATGTATAGCAATGAAGGAAAGCAGGCTTCTGTCAAGTGGAGAATAAGATTAGGAAGTGGCTGATTTGGGGACCTACTACAATGAGAAGACTTGCTTTGTTGCCTTTGGATGTTACCTCTCTTCACCTGACACTCCAGCAGCTTTTTAAATGGGTCTTCCTGCTGGGCCTGCTTTTTCTCATCCCTTATGATAGTCAAGCTGGTGTGCCACACCGACTGTGTTCCTTTCCTGTCTACCCAGGTACTTTCCCATGGAGCCTGAGATCAGATTCATTGTTGGCAGAAGCCACCACCTTAAGGTGTAGCAGGAGCTCAGTTACCTTGCTCTCCAGCTCCACAGAAGACTCCATATGTGTATGCCACTTCCCCAGCTTTCTCGATCGGGCCTCTCAATCACCAGAAGGCAGATTTTACCCTCCCGTTTCCTTAGATATTGTACGAATTGCTTTGCACACTCCCTCTTCAGCTCAGCTTGGTCTTGGAAGAATGCAGCAAGAAGAGGTGCTCCCGTGTCTTCATGGTAATAGCAGGCCTTAGATAAATAAGCATCACTGACGTGCAGCTCAGAAGATGCCACGTGGTTAATAGCAACCTTGCACTCTTCGGAGAGGAGGTGCTGGGATGCCATCGCAGCTTTAGAGAAAACCGGGCATAAACGGTGCTCTAAATGTTTGTTATTGTGTTTTCAGTTCTCAAACGCCCACCTGGTCCCTCTTTAAAGTTCCCGGCCCTGGCCCAGACTCAAAGTTTCTTTGCTGCATGCCCTGACCAGTTTGGCTCAGTGGATAGAGCGTCGGCCTGTGGACTGAAGGGTCCCAGGTTTGATTCTAGTCAAGGGCATGTACCTTGGTTGCGGGCACGTTCCCAGTAGGGGATGTGCAGGAGGCAGCTGATAGATGTTTCTCCCTCATCGATGTTTCTAACTCTCTGTCCCTCTCCCTTCCACTCTGTAAAAAACCAATGAAATATATTTTTTAAAAAAGTTTCTTTGCTGCAACTTTTTATATCTTCATTCATTTTAAGAGCGTGTGCCTAGTGGAGCATTTTTGTCCTCAATGCTTTAATTCTCTTTTCAGATCACGCCAACATCTGCTGATCTTGGGGTTGGCATCTGTTGGATTGCCTTTTCTCATGCAGGTTGAGTTTGTCCCAATTCTTCATCTGGTGTGTAAGTTTGGACTGCATTCTCATATTATGTTACAAGACTGAATGTTGTTAAGGCTTATGAAGAACGTTCATATTTTTGCTTTAAGTGGACAAGTGACTCCATTGGGTTGAGGCCACAAGTTTCTACTGCTCTTTTCTTAGTTGTAGTTCCTGTACCTCCTCCACTTTCAGAGCCTCTGCAGTGCTGCCGGATTTGGTCCTTACATGAACCACCTGCTGATCAGTCTGGGGTCGAGCCAGTGGTTGTTTCTCCATCACACGTGCAGCTCAGGGGTGAGCTCCCTGGTTCAAACACCAGTATCGAGCCATTTTCCTGAGCTTCTATCTTCTACCCTGTGATCTTCACAATATTTTTTGATTGATTGGTTCTACCTGTTTTGGTTCTGAACACCCGCATGTATGAGGTCAAGAGGGAAAAATGGCAAGTGTTTGCCTCACCTTCTTGAGGCCTTAGCTTCTTCAACCAGAAACAAAGTTTCCTGCTCAAGAATATTAGGTGCCCTGCTACTGCTGTTATGACCAGGATACCCAACCCCTATTCCTAGAGCTCAAGCTAACGGACTTTTCCTGGAGCTCTCACTATCCTCACGTGCCCACATCTTGGTCTGGGGGCTACTTTGAGCACAGGCAAGGGGATTTGAGAGGAAACAATGTTAAACGTACTGATGGTCCGATGGTGCTTCAAATTTTAGTCTTTCCTCCAACCAGCCTGTTACTTTTTACTTCTCAGAGTTCTCAAAAGCTGATCCATACATGTGCCCCGTTTTGTAGCTCTATTGACTTGAGAGGCAGAGTGCTGAGCACTCACCCTATCTCACCCAGAAGTGGCACAATCCAGCTGCTTTGGCGGCACAGTGATATCCTTATAGACTACAAATAGGTAAGGGCTTATTCATTACAGTCAGAGTAATTCAAGTTTGGAAATGGCTTCTTGCCTTATAGGTTTGCCTACATACCTTGTGAAATGAGTATCACCCCTTTTTACAAGGGCTGACATAAATTAAAAAGTTCACTAAGAGCACACAGCTGGTGATTAGCATAAGCAGGACTTGAACCCAGTGTGTGTTAGCTTTAGGGCCCATTTGTCTTGATATCTGCACCGTGTGCTGATATCGTACCATCATTTTATTACCTGCAAGCATAAAGCTAATGCTTTCCTTTCTCAGATAATGTTGATTGACGGCAGCCCCTGAGTGCCAGAATTAGATCATCAAGTCCCAGTGCAATTCTGTTCAATAAAAACAATAAAAACCGAAGACAATGCATTGCTTTCTGAGCCTTTGTTCTTTCACAGTGATTTGTGAAGGAAACGGCCACCTTCTCTCAGTTTATGCCTTATCCTTTGAAAACACTGCAGCGGAAGAATCCTGACCCCTCACTCCAATTTTGCAGATAACCATTTTGGAAAAGAGACAGAGCTGAGGCTACTCATGTCAAATGCAGGTAACATATTTAAGGAAAAACGATCCATTTTTCACTTGTGAAATTGAGAGACATGTAGCTAGCAGCTGAGACCCAGAAGAATTCTTTATCACTATACTCTCTATCTCTAGAAGACATCTGCCCAATAGGTTGGCTCCCTTTGGAGCTGACATGTCTGATAAATATGGGTCAGGTGTAGGAAAAAATGGAAGGCACTCATGCATCTTTTTGACCCACTGGAATATCTCAGTGAGTTGGTTGCTTTCCATCGGATGCAAAGAAAGGCCTCTTCTATTCAGACCACAGAGAAAGTGGTGACTAAAATGATTAAGGACATAGGATAGAAAGCCCCAGCCTTCTTAGAGAAGATAGTGAGGCTCTGAAGTCCCTGTCAACTTTTAAATCACAAATGCAAGGCATAGAGCATAGAAATAGAAGTCAAGAGACTGCATTAGTTGGGATTCTTTTAGGTGGTGGTGTCAGAATCCATCTCAAATTAGGTTAAGGAGAGGTACAAAAATATATTGGCTTACAAAGTCCATTAGCTTATGTCTCTTCAGATTTTCAGAGTTGTGCTAGCTCAGGTGTGGCTCAATCCAGGCACTCAGCAACATCAAGAATCTCTCTCTACTGCACACTCTCCTCTGTCTTGGCTTTATATCCAAGATGATTGTCTACATATGATGGAAAGGATGGTCCCCAGAAGCTCCTGATTTCCATCCTAGCTCTTTAGCAATCATTCTAGAAAAATAACACGTCTTTCTTGATAATCTCAGAAAAAGCTTTAGGGCAGATTCTCAGTGACTCTTGTTGAGCCAACTTGGGTTAGATGCCCACTTTCTAGCATCACTGTGGTCATGAAAATGCATTTCTCTAATTGGCCAAGCCTGGACTGTTTGGACAAAGCCTGCCATAGGATAGGTCAGCTTAACCTAAATCACAGGGGCGGAGAGGCAGAGAGAGGAAAATTGAGGTCTTGTTGCCAAATGAATGGAGAGGGCAATGGATGATAGATAGAAAAATATAATAAAATAAAATGAAAGGAAAGGAAGGAAGGAAAGGAGGGAGGAAGGAATGGTGTGTCTACTACATCTGCTGTCCAGTACCGGCTCTGACATTTACTAGTTCTCTGTGACTTTCAGCAAATCCCTTTCCTTCTTGATCTTCTGTTTCTTCATGTAGAAAAATGAGGGATGTGGACAATGTGTTTAAGATCATTTCCGGTTCTAAATAGTCTTTGATTATGAATCACGTACATTCACATGCTCCTCAAATTTCATGTCATAGACTGGGAGCTCAAAGGAGCACCACACCTGAGCTCGAAGGAGGCAGTTTTAGGAAAAGTACAAGAACTGGCTTCCTCAGAGAAGTTACTGCTTGAAGAACCTAGAAGCTGGAGCGCAGGCTCGCATGCCGGATGACTGAGCAGCCCTGATGAGTACTGAAGCCCCAACGCCGACAGGCACAATGGCTATCATAAAAGTTCCCACCTTGCAGTGTTGTGATGAGATGTACGGCAAGCACAACTCTAAGATGGCCCCATGATTCCCACTCCCTGGCATCCGTGGCCCTGCACAATCCCCGCCTGAGCGAGGTGGAACCGGTACATTGCTTCTATCCAGAAGAATATGGCAAAGTAATGGGATGATTACTCCCGTGATTGCATTACATTATATAGGACTCCGTCTCAACCAACTGGAGCTGGAGATTCTGCTGTCCTGATATGAGAGGAGGGGACCATGGCAGGAGCTAGAGGGCAGCCTCCAGGACCTTAAAAGGTCCCTGGCTGGCAGTGGCAAGAAAGCAGGGTCCTCAGTGCTACCACTGCAAGGAAATAAATTCTGCCAAACAACTCGGGGAAATTTAAAGTGGAGTTTCCCCAGTCAAGCTTTTATCTTTTACTTATTTATTTACTTACTTATTTACTTACTTATTTATTTTACTTCTAACATGTACTTTAATGTCTATACTTCAGGCCATTTTTAGACTCTTTCATTGGTGCTTCATTCATTTTAAATTGTGTGAATAAATTAGAGTTGTAGGTACCACGAATTAATTAGGAGGCACATTGAAACCAGATATTCTAGATAAACACTAATTAGGATGTTGTGAGTAATTTTCTGTCAGATTTCTGTCATCTTAAAAAATAACAGTGAAAATAATAAAATGGCCCAATTAAAGGTAAACTTATAAATTCAGTGTTTGTCATTTACAAGCAATTTTAATCGAACCATTTGTAGTCATTAAGTCCTAAGTAGTCCTTGACTTTTACAGAGAATTGGCTGAAACATCAGAGTGCTTGCCACGTCTGAAACACTGCCAGATATTAAGAAACAAGTTCAGAATGCAAAGGTCAAGTGACTATACAGGGGAAGGGAGGGCAGTTATACAGACAGCTATGCAGGGAGTGGAGCAAGAAATAAAGGTGCATAGAAGTACATTTGGTCTCAACATTCCCAAATGAAGCAGATGTGGAAGAGCCATTTTCAAACCCAGTTTCCTCAGACAAGCCTTCAAATAGGAGGGCAGCCTAGCCAACACCTCGAGGGCAGCCTGTGAAACCCTGAGCATGGGAACCATCAAGCCAGCCTGGAACCCTACCTATCCCATGGAAAAGGGAGATAACACACGTTTGTTGTTTTAAGTTGCTCAATAATTGTAATTTGTTATGTAACAATAGAAAACTCATGCAAGAGGTACATAAGATAATGCATGTAAAGTGCATATACTTAGCATGATGCCCAGCTAAGTAGTCTATATTAGCTACCGTTAGTTTATATATATAAAAGCCTGAGTGACCATTACGACTGGTCAACTCAATGACCGGTTGACTGGTCGCTATGACATGCACTGACCACCAGGGAGCAGACACTCAATGCAGGAGCTGCCCCCTGGTGGTCAGTGCACTCCCACAGCCAACCTCCCGTGGCTGGCCAGCCAACCTCCCGCGGTCCCTCCCCCTGGCTGACCACCATGAATTCATGCACCAGGCCTCTAGAATTATAATAAAAGAGTTTGGCACTGTAGATTCAAAGTAGTACAAGGCTATAAACTTCCCTGCGTCCATCAGTGAAAACCTTCTAGGCTGGATGGTCCCCGGTCTGGGGCCACGCTTCCATCCTAAAAGTGCCATCTTTGCAGACACCTATACAGCCAAATGATGACCAAACTGATGCACCGTTGATTTGAAACACAAGTTATTATCATCCAATTTCAGCAGAAACTGGTTTCGTGTAATGGGAACTGATGCAGAGTATTAGTGTTGGAAATGTACCACTGAGCTTACCCAATAATGAGGCGAGAGCAGGTAAGGACGAACAGGTGTTTCTAAACACCTCAGTGTAAAATACTAAAATTGGGTTCATCAAGGTTTCGGAAATTAAGAGAAAGGAAAATAACATTTACCAAGCACTTGCCAGATGGTCTAAAACACATTGTGGCCTTTAATATAAATGGTCAATGGGAAAGAAATTACCCTCCCCATTTTATAGGTGAACAGGTGAAATGAAAAGTGAGCTCAGAGAAGTTCAATGACATGCCCAGGGTCACCAGGTCTAACCCACATTGTCACTGACGTTGATAACTGGGAGAGTCCTTGGAATCTACCAGGACGTAACTGTAATATTTGGATGTGAAAGGAATGCAGCCTGCAAAAAATGGAGGGAGAGAATGGAATGGTTGAGGAGGATCCAAAGCCAAACATTGACATTTGGCTTAAAAAGTGTGTCAATTAATATGTTTCCAAAGTGGGGGAGTGGGCCCTTAAGGGAGACAACAGGGACATGTAGCCATTCCTGACCCCCCTTGTGGGAGAAAGGAAATAAAAAGCAAATAATCTCCCTTTTAAAATGTACTGTGGTAAGAACACAGTATGAGATCAACCCTCTTAACAGAATTTCAAGTGTTCAACAGTTTTGTTATCTGTAAGTGCTGTGTTGTAGAGCAGATCTCTAGAATTCACTCATCTTGCCTGACAGAGTTTATACCCATTCATGAGGAACTCCTGACTTCCCCCTCCCCCAGGCCCTGGCACTCACCAGTCACCTCTCTCCTTCTCTGCGTTGACTACGTAGGTATCTCATATAAGTGGAATCTTGCAGTATTAGTCACTCTGTGATTGGCTTAATACATGTAGTCCTTGTTGTTCAGCCATGTTGTCACACATTGCAAGATTTCCTTCTCTTTAAGGACCAGTAAGCCTCCATTATATGTATAGATCACATTTTCTTTATCCATTTATTCATCGATGGACATTTAGGTTGTCCACATTTTGGCTATTGTAAATAAAGCTGCAGTGAACGTAGGAGCGCATATATCTCTTGGAGATCCCAATTTCAATTCTTTTGAGTAATTACCCAGAAGTGAGATCGCTGGATCATTTGCTGTTCTCTTTTTAATTTTTTTGAGGAATCTCCATATTGTTTTCCATAGTGGCTACATCATTTTTGGAGCCAATGGAATACAAGAGTTCCAATTTTTTCACATCTTCACCAACACTTGTTCACTTTAAAAAGTATATAATAACCATCTTTATTTAAAAAAAATAGAATTTTTTGATTTCAGAGAGAAAGGAAGAGAGAAATAGAAACATCCATGATGAAAATCACTGATTGGCTGCCTCCTGTATATCCTTCACTGGGGATCAAGCCTGCAACCCAGGCATGTGTCCTGTCTAAGGAATAGAACTGGGAATTGAACCGTGACCTCCTGGTGAATAGGTCCACGCGCAGTCACTGAGCCATGCTGGCCGGGCTATCATAACCATCTTAACAGGTGAGAGGGAATATGTCATTGAGGTTTTGATTTGCATAAACCTGTTGACTAGTGGCATTGAGCATCTTCTCATACACCTGTTGGCCATTCATATGTCCCCTTTGGAGAAATGTCCGTTCAAGTCCTTTTCTCACTTTTTAATTGGGCTGTTAAAAAAGCACCAGCAAAAACAGACAAGTGGCACTACATCAAACTAACAAGCTTCTGCACATCCCAGGAGACATCCAATAGAGGGAAAAGGCAGCCTGCAGAATGGGAGAAAACGTTTGCAACCACATACCTGGTAAAGAGTTACTTTTCAAAGATTCTTTCCATGTCTAAAGAGTGGACATGAATCATTTTCTTCATAGCCTCCGTATTGATTTCTTCTTCCAATATTTAACAAGTTGACCACTGAAAGTTGAAATGCCGGAGGCTGCAAAGGTGTTTTGTTTTTTCCTTCCCTTTTGTATGAGAACATTTCTATCCTAGCTGTTCTAAATAGGATTTGAGGCAGGTATGAAAGATATATGGAGTAGTTCTGTGATAATAAATCATAACCGATTAATTAAGAAGATGCAACTATAAAAAAGCCCCGACAAATAAACAATGATGTGAGGGAGAACCAGGAGCAATATTTGTTACATAAAATCCATGCCTGCCGGTGGGTGGGCACAAATCTGCTTCTGCAACCTGCTGGCATCTGACTAGAAGAAGCAAAGACGATTTGTTATAAGAATTTCATGTCTATACATAGAAACAAACAACATGGCCACGAACATTTGCTGAGCACAATGCAGTACCAGGTCTCCACATATATAATCTCACCTAATCCTCACAACAAACCTGTAAGATAAGTCTTAGTATTAGCAAGCTAAGTATTAAGCATTATCCTCCACATCTGAGGATAAAAGAGTTCCAAGCTTACTGAGCTAAAAGGTGGGAAGGAAGAAACTCCTGCCCAGGTCTGAGTTCTCCAAGACCTGCCCTTCCCATTGCCCTGCGCTGCACATTCCTCCGCAGACGTTTTGGAGACACACAATCGAAGCCATGCAGAATTTCTCCAAGGCGTCTCAGAGGGAGGGCCCTGTGTCATGTACTGAGCCTGGCTGTCAACAGCAGCCTTCGAGCAACAAGGGGAAGGGTTGTTTTCCACCTGGTCCCTCAATACAAGTGGGTGGCACCACGTCAAGGCCAAGTGTGGCACGAAGGCATCCTTCAGGGAAGCATCCAAAACACGACAGGTTGTTGTTTTGTCTTACACGTGCTGTTGCAAAATGACTTCAACCCAGAAACTTCTGGCCCACAGCTCAGAAAGGTCACGGAGGCCCCAGAAATCAAAGTCTACATTCTACGTGGGCACCTGACTAATGAACTCCTGGGAGGTGTGCTTTGCTTCACTGAGCACCTCGGGGAGGTAATGAGCTTCGGCGAGGACCGAAGCAACCATCCAGGTTAGAGGCAGAGGGAGGCAGAGCTGGGCCCACTTCCACCAGACACAGAGCTGCCCAGAACAAAAGCCATGCGGGCATCTGCAGGAACCAGCAAGAGGGAAGGAGAGGTGGCGAGATGAGTTTGGGAGGCTATGAATCTCAATTAAGCACAGTCTTAATTCGAACTGAAACAGATAAAACAATTTTTTTATGTACTCCCACAAGCACCAGCACAATCTTGGCCTGATCCTAGACCCCAATACTTTTAATCGTTTCTTTATGAAATAACAATTCAGTAGCAGGCCAGGCTCTGGGGATACACAGTGGGCCTTGCCCTCATGGAGGTCCCCTTTGAGGGTGTCTGGACTCTATCCCTCCTCTGGGTTGCTGAGGGAAAAGATCTCAGGAAGGGACAGTGGAAACAGGCTGTGTCCCCATGGTTGGAGATTAAGGTATATGGCTTTCTTGAGTGCCCTGCACTTGGCATCCATAAATTTACCCATCCCTGATCCCAGTGGATAAGGAGCTAGCCTCCCCATGGTGTTTGTGAGTCACCCAGTCTGGAATTAGAATCCAGTTCTGACTGGTTATAAAACCCATTTCACTCTACAGCATCTCATGGCTCCTGGACTGGACAATCAAGAGGTTTGTGTCATGACCCGGCTGGTGCATTGGCTCATTCGTAACCCACTCCTCTCTTGGGCAAATTTCAAATGAAATAAAACCCCTGACGTCTGTTACGCAGATAGGATGTGTGGTTAGCACACCAGTGGTTATTTTTGCAGAAGCCTTGCCTAGTCAAATCTCAGTGAGGAGCGGGGATTGAGCCAGCAACCAACACATCAAAATGCCACAGAGAATCCGAAAGCAATGTCACCAATATTGCTCAAAGCCAACTCTAGCCTCTGACGTCTGCATTGGAAGCAAGTTATCTCACACTTTGCACCCAACTGAAGTAAGAGATGGGAGAAACACAGGGATGCATGTGGGAGAAGGGAAGGCAGCTCACAGTCCCTCTGCGGGGGACACGGAACCCCACGAGGAGCAGACACAGCTCAAAAAGCTCATTATTCCTAGAATCTAGCCTACTCAGCCTTGGATATTTCTGAAGCTTCACAGTATCATTGAACTTGGTGAAGTTCCCAGAGGCACCATGTGCTCAAGGATATTAATAAGTCAGAGTTACCTGGGCATAACATTGCTTGCATCAAGTTCAGTTTAGTTACACTGAATGTTCCCCCTACTCACCAACATTCTGGAAAATAGTGTTTGACATCATCTCCAGGAAAATGGCCATGAGTGACCTTTAACATAATTGATTTTGCTTTCATTTCTATGAGCATTTCTATTACTTCAATTAATTGCTTTAAAATGCCTGTGGTTTCCATTCATCCTTCAGAGAGGCACTTAGCTCCATTGATTATGAAAAGCATAGATTAACAAGGCATTTTCAAAGTGGAGTATTGAATGTAATGGTGGGTCTGTAAACTTTGGAGGCATTAGATTATATTATTATACTAGAGGTCCAGTGCATGAAATTCAAGCATTAGTGTGGGGGGGTGGGGGGTAGGAGGGTCCCTCAGCCTAGCCTGCAACGATACAAGTGTTCCGTGCCCAGCCTGGCCAGAGGCCCTCTGTGGCTGGGTGCGGAATGCTTGCCTCATCATCAGGGTGATGATGCAAGTGTCCCCCACCCCCTCAGCCGTTCTGTGCCGGCTGCCCAAAGACCCTCTGTGGCCGGGGTGGAATGCTTGCCTCGTCACCATGGTGATGAAGCAAGCATTCTGCCAGGCCACTCACACTGCCCACTCTCAGCAGCCATCCCCCCAGGACTGGGGGACTCTGGCGGGGCTGAGAGAACTAAGTGCTGCCATATTTGTGATGGTGTGATGGTTAATTTGCATATTACCCTTTTATTAGGTAGGATCTGAACAGACTGGACAAAAGTTTCCTCAGAGAGCTCGTTTTTCCTTTTATAGCGGCACTTCTGGGTCCTTTGGGCATAGCAGATGTCTCCAGTACACACCAAGCAACACCAGTCATTCAAACAACACGCTTCTCTTCCAATTAATTTCACAGCCTCTTCATGACCTTGCATTCACAGCTCAAAAATCCTTCCAGAGATTCCTGCTATTCCCCCCACCCTTCCTGTATTCTAAAGCCACAGTTTTAAGGGTGTGAAGGCAAACAGATCTAATAAAGGTGGGGCCGACACAGCCTTGTCATTGGCTGAACTCATGCTGGGTTTAGAGGGAGGCACTGGGGGAAATTTCCATCTGTAGAGTCTGTTACCAAAAAAATAGTTTGCGTGACATTTTGGGGTTCTTAGAGCCAGGAGAGATTGTTGACATAATCTTGGCAGCTATTGGTGAGTGAGAGGCGAGGCTTTATGGAATCCACGGAACAAGGTTGAGTTTGAAGTCTGTGGTTTGGGGGAGTTGGAGAGAGTCACACAGCGAGAGGTGAGTGGACCCCAAATCATCAAGGATCTTGTGTTTTCACCTCAGGACTTTTAATTTTATCCTGTAAGCTGGGTAGTAATGTACTCGGATCTGTTTTGGAAGGTGGGCATGAGTAAAATGAAGCCAGTTAAGAGACAGGGAGATCATGAAGTTCCAGAATCGGGGATGTCACAGAGATAACTAGGGATGAGGAAAGAGCTTGTATGGGGACAGGCCAACCCCTCCAGCCAACTCATCTATGTGGCTCTGTTCTGTGCCTGCAATTCACTTTTCTTCCTAGTCCTCCCCTGTGACTTCCAGGGGTCCTGATTTATTGGTTGTCCTGATGCAGGTGCTGTCCTCTTCCCAATTAGCGTAAGCTAGGACCTCCTAGGTCATTTTCCTGGCTGGACTCCAAGTTCACCTCACAAACATTATTCTCTGGCCTAGGCCCTCTCACACTAATACCGCGACACTGACCTTTCTGTTCCTCAAAGTGCCAAGCTCATCTCTGCCTCAGGATCTTTGCACATACTATCGCTACTGCCAAGAATGTATTTTCACCTCACTCTTTGTCTGCAAATGCTGCCTCATCTTTCAGGGCTCAATTAATATCATATCTTTAAAGCAGACTTTCCTAGTTAAGCATCAGTGCCCGCCAGCTAAATTAAACCCTTCCTTTTGTTTTATTTTAATAGCAGCTTCCACAATCTGAAATGACATAACCCATTCTTTGTTTAACAACAGTCCTTGTACTAGACTCCATGACAAGGACTGCACCTGTTTTTCAACTCTGTATCCGTAGCATTTGTCCTAGCGCTTGGCATAGAGTTGATGGCCAATCAACATTTGTATAAACACTCTGGGTCCACCTTGCAGCCTTACTCTGTTCCTTCCTTGACTGATACTCACACAGTTGTAGGAAATGGGTTTCTGGAATATTGGAACAGTCCTATAAGAGAGGAGCCCCATTTAATGGACCTTTGGCAACCCTAATACCGGGTTTAAAATCCCAGCTCTACCTCTGGGTGGCTGAGTGGCCCTGTGAACATTGCCTAATCTGAGACTCGGGTTTCTCAGAAGAATGATGTAAATCTTCACTTTATTTATAGGGTTGCTCTGAGATTCAAATAAAAATCTATATCCATCCCCAGGGCAGTACTTGGTGAACATCAGTGTCCTTTCTAGCCACAAAGTAAAAGCTGTAATTGAACAGGAAATGGCATCTATTTGGTAGAATTAATTCTAATCTTCAGTATTAACCAGAACTCAGAGCATTTTTTTTCCTTCCTGGAAATAAAATAATATTTTAATTCAGTTCCACTTAGAAAATAAAAGTAGTTTCCCTGTGTCCACCTGAGGCCACTAGCCACACTTTCACACACAGAAACCCGCTGGTTTACCAGATGTCTCTATATAGTACATTTACATCCTGGGAAGTATATGAGATTATATAATTGCCTATATTCGTGATTTCTGTCTCTGGGTTGGAAGCCTGACTCTGCCACTCACGACCTAAAGGACCTCAGGAAATTTACTCATCTTCTCTGAGCCTGTTTCCTCACATGTAAAATGTAGATGATCATATGGGGTTGCTAAGAGATTGCAGTGAATTAATATAGACAGCACGTGAAGCAAAATCTAGCACATGGCAAATTCAACATCAGCTTCAGAGATGATTGTTAATATGCTTAGCACAGTGCCTGGCGTGCAGTAAGTATGTTCTCACGTTAGCCATGACTGGTTAACTTTCGCTGAAGTCCATTGGATAAGATCAGGAGCAGTGAGAATGGACAGGGCAGGTGGGAGTATGCTGCTGACCAGTTCACAAAACCCGATGGCTTGGCCATGCAGGCACTGATGGGGTGCTATCACTTTAAGGGAGGAAATCAAAGGACACTTTTCCTCTCAAGCCCACAAACAAGTGAGCATGTCAATGTTTTGAAAGGGAGCTTGAGCTTGAGATTTACACATTTCACTTGACATGACATGCACCTCACATGTGCAAGCCCATCTCCTCTTTGCAGCATACTCTCATAGTTATACTGAGTGCCCATCCAGAGCTTTTGGGTTTTTTTAAGCACTGGAAATATTTGAGGCCTTTAAGCCAGAGTTTGGAGTGAAGGGTAGGGAAGAATCCTTGTTTTTCCTCTGATAACTTATAGCTGGGCCTCCTCCTGAGAAATGAAATGGGAACAATTTGATAGCTAGTGTCAAGGGCAGGGCACTCCATCTGGTTGAAATTTTCCCCCAGCTTATAACTAGTAAATTAGCATATGTTTACATAGCCTGGAACGTAATTCTCTTTAATGCCTGCTTTCTTTTGGCCTCTGAATGGTTTGTCAAAGAGAAAAATCGAAGACGCCAATAGAACACAGCAGCTTGCTGGGTTCTGACTTCTTAAGACTGAGAGAACAAGGACCCGAAAGAGCTGTTTGTCCATTTCCAGAGCAGAAGCTGCAGCCTGGAGCGGCCACCAGGCAACACAGTGGGTAAAACAGCCAGGACACTGTGGTCTCTGGGGCCAGAGCTCTTCTTTCTGATGCTTCAGAGTCTTTATTTATTGACTGTCCCACTCCAGGGGGATCATTGTCTAACAGTACAAAGCTTTCCTTCCCTAAGAAGAACCCACAACCCTAGCAACCTCTTTCCTGATCCTGGCTGATACCGCCTTTGTGTGATGCCCGGAACTGTAGCAGCCACCTTGTGGCCATGAGGCAAGAATAAACGCTTTATGCTGACGGCATATCAGAAAAAGGGAAAGGACAGGAGCCTCTCTCGTCATGCTCCGTAAGGTTTTAAACTTAGAGACATCCAGAAGATGTCATGTCCTTGGATGTAGAGAATTGGGCTAGATCTCCTCTGTAAGACAGCCAGTAGGATAACTTTGATAGATGATAGAAGAAGTGGCATATGCAGTGTAATCTCTCCATATGCACATAGGGGAGGTCTGGTCCATGTTCGACCACGACCGTGCCACCCACGGTGGGGGCGGGTCAGGAGGTGGAGGGAGTGAACAGTATCTCTCTCCATGTCTCTTTTTTTCTGAATGGAAGCAAAACTTTCTCAGAATATCCTGCAGCTGATTTAGCCTCAAGGCTTATTGACCAGGTTGATGTCACCTGCCTAGAGTACAATATCAATCACTTGACAAAAGGAATGGAACCTTGGAATCTCTATGACTGCCTTAGATCAGTGGTCTTCACTGCTGACTGCCCATTAGAATCACGTGACACATCAGTTCCCCCTGTGGACTAGAGCTCTTTCTCCTTGTCCTACATCTTACGGCCTTGAATCTAAAAAAACTCCCCTCATTTTGGAAGGTCCATTTTTTTATGTTATAAACCTGACTCTGTGATACCCAAATGGCATGTGACTTTTTTAAAAAAAATAATATATATTTTATTGATTTTTTGTTTTTACAGAGAGGAAGAGAGAGGGATAGAAAGTTAGAAACATCAATGAGAGGGAAACATTGATTAGCTGCCTCCTGCACAGCTCCCTACTGGGGATGTGGCCACAACCATGGTACATGCCCTTGACCGGAATCGAACCTGGGACCCTTCTGTCCACAGGCTGATGCTCTATCTGCTGAGTCAAACCAACGAGGGTGGCATGTGACTCTTCATAGAGCATCTACAATGGGGCAGAAATTGCTCAGATCATTGGAGATGTTATTTTAGTAGATGAGACAGGGAAGTCCTTGATCTCATGGAGTTTTATTCTTAATTGAAGGGAAACAAAAGAGTAAACAGGAACCTGAAATAATTTTAGATGCTGTTACATGTCAGGAATAAACAAAAACAGAAGAATTTCATAGAGAGAGACCGCAGATACGGTGCCAATTTATATAATCAAGAAAGGTCACTTTGAGACAGGGTCACTGGAATTGAGGCCAAATGGCTAAAAGGCAGCATAACATTCTTAGAAGAGGGAGCACCATTCCGATTAAAATGAGCCTGGTATCCAGCTGGTATGGCTCAGTTGATTGAGCATTGTCTATACACCAAGAGGTAATTGGTTAGATTCCCAGTCAAGGCAGATGCCTGGGTTGTGAATTTGATCCTGGTAGAGAGCATGCAAGAGGCAGCCATAGATGATGTTCCTCTTTCATTGATGCCTCTCTCTCTCTCTCCCTCTCTCCTTCTCTCTGTTTCCTTCTTCCTTTCTCTCTCTAAAATCAATAAAAACATATATTTAAAAAAATGACCTTGGTGTGTTTGAGGAACAGTCATGAGGCCCAGCTGCCTGGGACGAGAGGGTGGTAGGGAACCTGGTAGGAGATGAAGTCAGAGGTAGGAGCTTACTGTCCTAGAAATTATAGTGGGTTGAGTGGTGGTCCCTAAAATATATGTCCATCCAGAATCTGTAAATGTGACCTTAGTTGAAAAAAGGGTCTTTTTAGCTATCATGAAGTTGAAAATCTTGAGATCATATAACCTTGGATTATGGTGGGCCTTACATCCAATGGCAAGTATCCTTATAAGAGAAAAGAAGAGGAGAAATACACACAGGACAGGGTGATATGAAGACTCAGAAAGATTGAAGGGATACACCTGGAAGCCAAAGGATGCCAAAGATTGTTGGCAGCTGCCAGAAGCTGGGGAGAAGCTTAGAGAGGATTCTCCCTCAGAGCCTTCAGAAGAAACCACACCTCACAGCACCTCAACTTTGGACTTACGGCCTCCAGAGCTGTGAGGGAATATACTTCTGTTGTGTCACGTCATCAAAAATTGTGGGAATTTGCTACAGCAGCCACAGGAAACTAATACAGAAGCCGTGACTCAGACAGCCCTCCCCTGTTCTGCTCTGAACTGGTGTTACATGTCGGCAGCCCATCCAGCCCCCAAGGAGCCATGCCAGATTCCTATATGCTTGTCCCCTCCCCGGAAACATCTGCCTCCCAATTCTTCATGTTCTAGGAAATGTACAAGAGACCATTATTGTGCTGCGACTCAATTCACTGGAATCCATGTGGCTTGCAAAGATTACATCTCCATGTTTGAAAATTTAGTTCAATTGTTGAGCATGTCTTGGCAGCCCTCCTTGCAGAGAGCTGAAATTATCTTTCTGGTATCATCAAAATTCAACAGTAGCATTACTTGTGCTGGGTCCAACTCCAATGGCTTCAAATAATTATTAGCAATTGCTCATTATCTCTTTTGGAAGCCCTAAATATATACCTATTTTGTAAGACATTGGCTCAATGGGACTGGAAAGGATATAAACTTTCTTGCTTGGGGCTGATGTGAATGAGGGCATTGTTCAGGAAAACTGAAGTCTGTTGGTGGGTGGATGCCAACTTGAAGTATTGATCGGCTAAGCCAGCTGGGATACGAAGCCTCAGCTTTCAGATGTGAAGCCCAAAATAAGATGTGAGGCATAAGGGAGAAACTATTTTAATGTGTTCTCTTAGCCACCTAAGTGTCTTTCAGGGTTACTTTCTCTTTATTTCTCTGACACCATCATCTCACACCGTAAATGTTCAGCTGATCTGGACTGATCTTGCAGACCACCTATGGTCAGCTGGCTGGGGCTGGCCCTCACCTAGAAGACCTCACCTGCCAGTCTGGTAGTTGGCTGGCTATTGGTTGGGGCAGAGAGTGATTGGGTCACGTGTCCCTCATTGGTCAGCAAGCTAGTCTGGGCTTCTCATCTGGCAGTAAGTTTCCAAGAGCAACATCAGAAGGACACAGGGCCCCTAAAAGCTCGGCTCAGAATAGACACATGCCATTGCCTCCACCGCCATGTTTTTTACTAAAGCATGTCCCGGGGCCAGCCCATGTTCAAGGGGTCTGGAGGTCACCTCTGCCCTCAGATCCCAATTCTCTGAGGCTGCCTCTTTTCTAGCCTTCACAGAACCAGTGTGGAATTCAGACCTTCCTGAAGTACAAGGTCAAGCGTACACAGCATTTGTGAATGTAATAAAGTTGACTGAATACAAAGACAACTGCACAGACAACTTTAAACTAGGAACATGCATATCCTTTTTCTTTTAAATGTCCATTCTCTCTTCAGGAAATTTCCACTAGCCCATAACCTCACATAATGTTTGTGACTCCTCATTCCTCTCCTTTTCTTCTCCCCACTCCTTCTTCTCAAGAGCTTTGTGTCCTTTCTCTAATCCTTCTATACAAGAAGAATCTCTCTCTCTCTCTCTCTCTCTCTCTCTCTCACACACACACACACACACACACACACAAACACACACACACCAGTATGCCTAAGCTCAAGCTCATATTTTACACCAAGTATCTTTCCAATGTATTCTTTCAGAAGCTAAAAGAAATTCACAGCCAGGCCTTAATATAATATTTTCACTTTATATCTTCATAGAAAACTATCAGATAAGAAATACCCCAACATTTAAGTAGTATCTGATTTTTATTTCTTCTTAAAACAAACCTGTATTTCTAACTAAATTTCAGTGGAAGACATATTACATCATCATATAAATATCCTGCCCTCGCCCCCCTACAAAGAGTTTAAAACTTTATTTGTAGCCCACCCACACAGCAGTGCTAACTGGGTATACTTAGACTCAAAGAACCTGGCTCTTCTGACAATACATAGGCTGAAGTAATATCGAACACATCTGATTCTAGCCTCTCTTTCTGGAGCAACTTCAAGGACATTTTTTCCTGCTAAACATTGATACTCACAGCTCAGAGAGGTTGAACCATTTCTTCAAGATCACACAGCTAGAGAGAAGCAGAGCCAAGATTCAGACTCAAATGTCTGACTCCAAAAACAATAGTCATTTTGCTATTGCACGTCTCCACCCAGAGAGCCAGAGGCTGGAGATTCAAGGAGCCTAGACTGTGGAGAGAAGGAATCTGAAGAAGCTGGGAAACCCTTGGCCCGGTATCAGTTGTGGTTCTTCTCAGGGCTTACACTCTTACATAACAGTGACAGTACAGGCACAGGAACATGCTGCTGGGGGATGGGTAACCTTCACCTCACTCCCTAGGCAACAAGCACATCTGAGAAGACATGCCCAGCATTCCTGAGCACCATCAGAAACACCTTATCTGTGCGAAATCATGCTGGGAATGACCTCGGGAACAATTACCTCCATCAAATAATATGATTGGAATATGGCCTTATAGAAAATGGTTGTGATCAGGCTCAATTTGGCAGTAGTCATTGGAGATACTAAATCATCAAACCTCTGTTAGAACCAGAGATGGGTCGTCATAGTTTTCTGTGTGGGAGGTTCTGATCAAGTCCCTCCACTTCCATTTGGAAATGAAAAGAAAGAGAGCAGTGAATAATGTGTCTCCATCCATGTGCATGTTGGTGGCTGCGCACTGAATTCTAGGGGTAGGGAAACCAGCAGTGCTCACAACAAACCCTTCCCCAGCCTCTTCCTCCAGGCTTCGGGTTCTGTTTTACCTTGAAGGCAATTAACTAAGCATCGAAGCTGTGGAGGAGAGAGTGCTACTAGGCATGACCACTGACTGACTTGCAAGCTGGACCCAGGCCAGAAGGGAGGTTGTTTGTCATTGAACTTCCCATTGAAGCTCATTATTATCTTAATCATTGTGTGTTCTGGCATAAACCAGCATCCCTTCCCTGTCTCCTGCTACAGGCTGGGTCTGGAAACATTCCTATCGTCCTGACCTGGTCAAGCATGCAACACAATTTCCTGTACTAGTAGCTGTCACGCACTGATACTTGTGCCTGTCACCCCCTTGCCCTTCATAATTCTTTAGTGCTTGTTAAAAGTTACAAGCAGATCCTGGCCGGGTAGCTCAGATGATTAGAATGCTGTCCCAATATTCCAAGGTTATGGGTTCATTCCCCACGTTGGGCACATACAAGAAACAACCAATGAATGCATAAATAAGTGGAACAACTCTCTATCTATCTATCTATCTATCTATCTATCTATCTATCTATCTATTTCTATCTCATCTTGCAGATGCCTGAGATGCACATTGAATGTCAATTCCCTTCATAGCTCTACTAATTACTACACAGTATGGCCAAGCTCTTTCTTCAGTCCTTCCCTGCCCTCTGCTTCCGGACATAGGTTTTCAGTCCTAACCTTAATCTAATCATGTTAAAGGAGGTGGTATAGTACAGTGGCCGGAAACTTGGACTACCTGGCTCCTTTAATCATTTACTTCACAAACATTTATTATACACTTACTATGTGCCAGGTACTAGTGTAGGTGCAGTCACTAAGACAGGATCTTTGCTTTCATAATGTGTCAGGTCAAGTTGAGGGAGAAAAAAAACAACACATAAGGAAGAACATAGCAGATGGTGATAAGTGATGTAAAGAAAGCTGAATAGGGTGGGAGACAGAATGGGGGCTGCTTTAACTGTAGTAGAGGAGAGGTCGGGGAAGACTCCCTCTGTGGAAGTGACTTTTAAGCTAAAACCTGAAGAATGAGAATGAACCAGCGTGGGGATTTCTGGAAGGTGAATTTCAGGCAGACATTGCACTTACCAGTTGTGATTTTGGGAAGTTCCTTAAGCTCGCCAGGACTCACTATTCTCCCTAACAAAAGGCCATTGTTAGAATTGCATGTCATAAGCCATAAACTGTAGAAAGCCCAACATGCTGGGTGAGGCTGAACCACAGGAAATTAAGGAAAGCAGAATGGGAGTGATGGACTTGGAGGGAAGTGGATGGAGGTCTGAGGGAGGTAGGATGGGGCTGTGTATGGATACGTGTGGGGCTGAGACAGAAAAATGACAAGAATGGCTCTCTGCTCTCTGTGTTGAGCTTGAAAGATGGTGGTGGTGGCCTCTGCAATGGGGGGTGGGCGGTTGGTGGGACCAATCTGCAGGATGAGTAAATGGGCTTTGGGATGAGATCAGGTTTTAGTTGGGGGAGTATTTACTCTAATATTACTGTTAGACTAGAGGCCCAGTGCATGAATTTGTGCATGGGTGGAGTCCCTCTTGGTGGCCTGTGGGGATCGGGCTGAAACCTGCAGTCCAATACCTCCTGCAGTTCCCACCTGCCACTCCTGCTCATCCTGGTTTCCCTGCATCTGCCACAGGCTTGTGCCCAATCAGTCGGGATCAGGAGAGGCAGCAGCCAGCGCTTGCCAGACATGAGCCCTGTGTCTGGCACCCTCCCGAGGGGAATGGACTGTGGGATCAGACTGAAACTGGCTCTCCAACATCCCCCAAGGAGTCCTGGATTGTGAGAGGGCACAGTTCAGGCCAAGGGACCCCACCAGTGCAGGATCAGGACCAGGGAGGGACCATAGGAGAGCTCCAGAGCTTGTCCAGCCCCATCTTGCCCAATCCCAATGGGGCCAATTGGGCCAGCCAGCTGGGGATGGACACAGGAGGTTGGCCAGCTAGGCAGGAATTGCGGGAGGGCTCCATGGCATGTCCGGCCAATCGGCCTGACCCCAGCAGCAAGCTAACCTACAGGTCAGAGCATCTGCCCCCTGGTGCTCAGTGCACATCATAGTGACTAGTCAACAGGTCGACTGTCTGCCCCCTCGTGGTCAGTGCATGTCATAGTGAGTGGTTGAGTGGCCTTAGCATATCATTAGCATATTACACTTTGATTGGTTGAACAGTCAACCAGTCACCAGACGACCGGACACTTAGCATATTAGGCTTTTATTTTACTGTTAGATATCCACATGGAAGCGTCGAGTAGGCAAAGGAAAATTACAAGTCTGAAGCTCTCAAGGGAGGTCTACAAGAAATATGAATTTGAGAGTCATCAGCCTATAGCTTGGATTGATGTCATGAGACTGAGTGGGGCCAGACAGAATACAGGCAGAAAGAACACATGGAGAAATGGAAATTGAGCCTTATGTGCTCACCATGGACAGTGAATGGGGGACACGCCTATTTGAATTCTGTCTATGCCCTTTACAACCTTTGTAGCTTTGGGCATTACCCCACCTCTCTGAACCATACTTCCCTTACCCATGAAATAGGAAAATGTCATATACATCCCAAGGTTTTTATGAGGACTGGCAATGATGTGAGTTAATCCCCTTGGGCACATCCTAAGGACATTACACGTGAGTAGGCTTGGGAGCTGCTGTTCCTCCTAGACCCCGCCCCTCCTCCCTAATCTCCAAGCCTGTGTCCCCACCCCTGCACTTCCTTGATTCATACCACATTCCTTCCTCATCTCATTCCAAACCCCCAGCAGCAAAATGCAACTCATTGATAACTCTCCGTGGGGTTTCTTTGATATCAGATTTTCCTCTACTTTCCTGCCTCCGAGTAATATCTGGCTCATCTGAGCAATCTGCAAACTTCTCATGTGGAAAAAAAAAGACTATTTAGGATGAGCCACTTTCTAAGCTGCATGCTAATAAGTGGTGTTCTTATTGTTATTATATTTGCTTTCAAATCAGCAAGAATTCTGATTAGATCGTGTAGACAGGGGACAGGAGCCAGTGGTGTGAAGAAAATAAAAGCTATTCTTAGAAAATCTCCCTTTTAATTAAACCCTAATGCTTATCTGGTAGCTGATGATGTCAGTAAATAATCTTGACATGATGTCAGGGGTTGTCTGGAGGAAGCTGTAGGAGACAGGTGGGAATAAATGGTTGCACAGAGCAGAATGTTATTTATGCCCCTCTTGGGTAGGCCTTCTGCAACTACAACATCCCTCAATCAGTGTTTCCCATGTGTGACCTGCACCAGTTGCGTCCTAAATATTGTGCATGACCAAGGGGAAGATGACTAAGACTCTGGGTCCACACAAGTTAGGTTCAAATGTGTTCTTTTCCATTTCCTGTGTGACCTTGGGCAAGAGAATGGTCACTCTAGATGTCCACATCCTCATCTATGGCATGAAGGAAATGACACCTCATAGCTTTGCTGTAAGGATTAAATGGGACACTCCTAGAAAGGAACAAGGACTTCAGTTGCACTGTAGTGACTGCTCTATAAATGTCAGTTTTTATCATCTTATTTAATTGTCATATATAATGATAAAAGGGTAATGTGCAAATCAACCAAAATGGTGGAACAACTGGTCACTATGACACATACTGACCACCAGGGGGCAGATGCTAAATGCAGGAGCTGCCCCCTGGTAGTCATTGCACTCCCACAGGGGGACCACTGCTCAGCCAGAAGCCCAGAAGCCAGGCTCACAGCGGTAAGTGCATTGGTGGTGGTGTGAGCTTCTCCCACCTCTGCAACAGTGTTAAGGATGTCCGACTAATGGCTTAGGCCTGCTCCCTCCAGGGAAGAACTCCTGGACTGTGAGAGGGCGCAGGCTGGGATGAAGGATCCCCACCACCACAAGTGCATGAATTTCGTGCACCGGGCCTCTAGTATTATATAAGGCAGGTGCAAATATTATGCCTCAAAGAGGAGAGAGTACTGACTTGATGAGGCAAAGAGACAAGTGTCTGATCTGGGATTTAATCATAGTCTTCTCTAATTGAGGTCAGTGTTCTTTCTGTTACACTGATCACCTTGACTCTGTGATGGAAAATCAGTGACCGACCACCATGAAGACGTGTAACTGACTGGATGACAACATTCTAGGTGTGAATGCGTAGATGGGTGACTAGACAGAGCAAAGACCTATGACCAGTCTGAAGCCATGCCTGTTGTGTTCAACAATACACATCCACATGTTCTGCAAATACTGTGGGAGCTCCTAGACGTGTCACAAACTGGGCCAGACACTGAAGTGAGTAAAAATGGTGCATAAAAGGTAACTCAATGCTCTGTCTTCATGGAGCGTGCAATGGAGATGAAAAAGCTGGTATAATGCAAATAATCACCAAATAAATGCAAAACGACAATGAAGATCATTTCTATACTGAAAAGGTATAAGGTCCCTATTTTGTATACACTGAGTGGCCAGATTATTATGACCACCTAACATTTGTAGGCAAATTAGCCATACACTGCATCGTATGTGATATGGAAGCCAAAGGCCTGTTCGAACACCTTTGCTGTCTGCAGTTACCAAGATAAAACGTCTCCAGTTCACACAGGAACACAAGGATTAGACAGTCGAGCATTGGAAAAAAGTCATATGGTCCAATGAATCATGTTTCCAGTTACATCATGCAAATGGCAGAGTTAGAATTTGGTGGAAACAGCATGAAAGCATGCACCCCACATGCATGAGCACAACCCTTCAAACTGGTGGGGGCAGTGTTATGGTTTGGGGCATGTTTTCCTGGCATGATTTGGGCCCTTAATTTGTGTGGAACAGTATCTGAATAGCACAACATACAATAAGGTACCTACCTAAGTATTGTTGCTGATCAAGTTCATACTATCATGTAATGGCGTATCCCAATGGAGATGGCTTCTTCCAACAAGACAATGCGCCATGCCACAATGCTCATATTGTGCAGGAGTGGTTTTAAGAACATGAGGGAGACTTTACCTTGCTTAGGTGGCCCCCACAATCACCAGATCTCAATCCAATTGAGCATTTGTGGGAAGAAGTTAAAAGAGCCATCAGGCAGCTGGTTCCACAACCATCAAATCTCACAGAACTGGACAGTGCTATTCATCAGGCATGGTCTCAGATCCCTCGCATCACCTTCCAACATCTCATGGAGATAATGACAAGAATTGCCACAGTATTGAAGGCGAAAGGTGGCCCAATGAAGTACTGATGGGGTGGTTATATATATATATATATATATATATATATATATATATATATCCCACGTTCAAAAGCTGTTAAATTGCATTGTTTACCCATATCTTCAGGAAAAAATCACTGTACTGTCGTGGTAAACAACTTGCTTTCCTGTTTATAATGGTCTGGCCCTCTAGCAACTTCAGTGCGAAATTATAGCTAATTTGCCTACAAATGTCAGGTGGTCATAATAATCTGGCCACTCAGTGTATACACATACATCCTGGTTCCCTGACCTAGTCTGAGGGCTCTGAGAAGGCTCTCCTGGGTAATCATATCATTATGTAATAATACTTATTAATGCTTTTATAACATTACTTACTATGTGCCCCACACTGTTGTTGTGTTATGCTTCACATATTATCCCTACAGCAGCCCTATTATATATTGCTGCTATTATGGCCATTTTAAAGATAAGGAAACTGAGACAAAGAAAGGTAAGTGACTTATTTTCCCAAGGTTACACATCTAGCAAATGGCAGAGGTGAACCAGAAGTTGGCTCCAGAGTTCATGGTTTTAACCATGTTGAGGTCTGAAAGACACATAGGCATTAACTAGGCAAGGGATCAAGGCGGGAATGCTCCTGGCAGAGGACGGGACCACAGAGAGTGCTCAGGACTGAGTGCAGCTGGGCGGAGCTAGAGATTTGTGGAGCAGGACCCTGAAAGGCCTTCAGGCTATAGCATAAATTTCAGTCTTTAGCCTAAGAACCATGGGCATAGGTGAAAAGATTTTAAATGGAGAAATCATATTATCTGCATTTTTTTAAGTTTATTCTGGCTGCTTGGTAAAGAACAGGTGGAAGGGGTAGCAAAAGAAGCAGCAGGAGGCAAAGTTAGGAGGATCCCTTAATTGTCCAGGATGGGATAACAGAGGCCTGAGCTAGAGTGGTAAGGATAGATCAGAGAAACACTGATGGATTTTAAAAAAACAACATAGGAGGCAAACAAGCAGAATTTTGTGATTTATTGGTGTTGGGGGTGAGGGAGAAGGAAGACTAAATATCCAAAGGAAAAGACAGTTGACTACAGCTGGTCATCTAAAATGACCACATAGGTTATAGTTTAACTGGGATAAAGCCTAAATTCTTGCAATTGGGCCCCAAATATCCACTTTCCGAGAACATGGGAGGGATGTTGTTGCTAATAAGAGCATGTGGCAGGGGAAGAACTTTGAGTGGGAATCAACTAGAAATATGGTATGAATCACTTGTGAGCACCAAAAAGACCATATTATCTTGGGCTGTACCCCCAGTAAAAGAGGACACATATCCTTGTCTCAGAAGACACCTAGAATATGATGCATGCAGTCCTACACATCAGACGTTTAAGGAATTGACAGACCCTACCCTGTCTTGATGGTGTCTGGGATACTGACAGGGAAATGTAAAGCATTGAGCATTTATTTCACATTAAGAATTTGCTAGGCTCTTCAGACATATAACCTCTAATTCTTCTCCTGACCTTATGTTAACCCGTTGACTGGAGGATGGTAGCTCAGATATTCAAGTGACCTGTTGAAGGTGGTGTAACTCATAAGAGACAGGAGAAATTTCGGTTTGGGTCAGCCTGACTCAAATGGCTATGCTTTTCCCACTATACCACACTGTCTCTCAAGACAGAAGAGAAAGAGCTGATACAATGGGAAAATATTTAGCCTTGAAAATAAAGACTTGGTGGAACTTGATGTTTACTTTCTGATAGTTGCCTCAAATTTCTCATTGGTAAAATGGGCATAATAATAGTACCTACCTCATAGGGTTATTTTAGGCCTGAAGGACATAATGTGGGTAAAACAGTCTATGTCTGATGCATAATAATCCATAAAAGATGTTTTATATCATCATCATCATCGTCGTCGTCATCATTGTCATCATTGTTGTTGAAAGGAAATTGAATTTATTCTGGATGAGTCCAGAAGACAAGATGAGGACAGATGGGTAGAATTTTGTCTGTCTCCATGGAGCTAGGTATATAACTAATCCGTAGTGCAAAGAACAGTCTCAGGAAGGGGTGAGCTCTTCATCACTGGAGCTTCCCAAATCTAGGCTAGACAACCACTTATGAAAACCACAGATGAAGGACCTGCTCATCAAATTGAGTTATACAACCTCCAGTGGCCCTTTAAACGGAAAATCTGCTTCTACCTCCTCCACCTGTTCTAAAGTGACAATTTTTGTTGTGACATGGAGTAAATCTAGGGCACTTGTTCCAAAAATAGCCGCAGAGTAAGGCAGGAGGAGGAGCTGGGTTTTGTGTACGTCACCTTCCCTTTGACTCACTCCTCATGGATGTCACAAGGCCAGAGAGGAGCAGGGAAGTGACGAGAGTCCTTCTGACCCGTCCTCTGACTTTCGGTGGTGTCTCACCTTGATCAGGTCCCACCCTCTACTTCTGGCTCTGGTAGACCTAGCTTCATGACTGCCCCAAAGGGAGATGCACCCTAACTCTGGCAAAGGCATCACCCAGGCACACTTGGCCCATTCTCCTTAAGGCGCTGATTTAGAATTTCAAGAAATCATCACTATTGCAAGGAGGCTGGGCTTCTGCTCTTAAGAGCGTAAGGCAACGTCATACTGGAGACCTCTGGAGGCCTTCTGTGGAGGATTAATTGACAGGAGCTTATTTTGCTGTGAAGCAAAATGAAAGCTCCTTTAAGACGGGGAATGTATTTTATTCATCTTTGTGTGCTTCGCAGTTTAATACAGGGCCTTGTACATAATACTGGTACATGCTCAATGAATACAGGAGGTAAAGGGCACATATTTGAATGATGGAATCTAATTATTTGACAAATATGGATCTACTGCCTTTCAATTCAGTTTGGTATTTGCAGTACAGGGGGAATTTGATACAATGTTAGTGGGTGGCTGTAGGTTCAAGAGATATATCTAAGCTAGGAATAGTTTCAACATTTTGAACAGTACGACTGATACTTAAATTTCTATGGCCAGGGCTTAGATGGATGAAATATCTACCCAATGCAACAAAATATAAGAAACAGAAAAATAGTTGAACCACCTAAGATAAACAAGGTCAGCATACTTGGTCCCCTCCTGTAGTCAGCTTTTTCTCTCCCTCTTTCCCTCTCTCCAGCAGTCTCAGGAGAGACCCGAGTAGTGAGAAACTGAGGTCACCTGCTCACAGTCATGTGAGTGAGCTTGGAGGAAATCCTCCAGCCCCTGATAAGCTTTCAAATGACTGAAGCCCTAGTTGCCACCTTGACTGCAACCTCATGAAAGACTCTGAGTCAAAACCACCCAGCTAAGCTTCTTTCAAATTGCTCACCCACTTGAAGATAATATGTGTTAGTTGTTTTGGAATAATTGGTTTTGTAGCAATAGATAACTAATGCAGTTTTCATTCCCATTATTGGTACTAAATTCTGTATTAGTGAGGGTCCAATCAGATAAGAATCACTGGGAGTAGATGGATGGATGGAGAGATAGATAGATAGATAGATAGATAGATAGATAGATAGATAGATAGATTTGTTACATGGATTTGACCTCATGTAACTTGGGAGCTGAAAAAACAGCATCTGTAAGGCTGTTGACTTCATGTCTAATGCTGAATATTGGAATCCACAGGAAGGTCAGCAGGAAGGGAAGATGGATGTAAAGGGAACTGGAAGATTGAGGGTACCGTGGAACCCATGAGAATGAGGCTGGAACTTCTGATGAGAGATTGGAACCCGTGTCAGTTCTCACTGTGTCCAACCAGACGAAATGATGTCCTGCTGGGGAAGCTGGCACCTTCTAGAGCCCAACACACACCTGATTTCAGAGATGGAGAAGCTGAAAGGAGACCCAAGGGGCGGTGGAGCAGTTGATCCCACCCCAATGAGTGAGCCAGCAGATAAATAGCAACATGTATGTGCTACCCTGACCTTCCAAGCATAGAAACAAATGAGTTTTCTCCCTCCAACCCTCCCCCCATATCTCTTGTGGCCCAACCTAAGCAGGAAGTTGACACAGCACAAACCCAACACATTCTCTCAGGTGTTCCTGTTTAGATCCATGGTTTTAATTATAATCTGTGTTGTGGTGACTTCCAAATTGTCTTTTTAAAAATATATTTTATTGATTTTTTACAGAGAGGAAGGGAGAGGGATAGAGAGTTAGAAACATCGATGAGAGAGAAACATCGATTAGCTGCCTCCTGCACACTTCCTATTGGGTATGTGCCCACAACCAAGGTACATGCCCTTGACCGGAATCAAACCCAGAACACTTGAGTCCTCAGGCCAACACTATCCATTGAGCCAAACTGGTTAGGAACCAAATTATCTTTAATTCAATCAAAGTGGTTTTTTTAAAACCACTTTATTGAGATGTGACTGACATGTAAAAAGCTGTATATATTTAATGTATAAAACTGGATGAGTTTGGGGATAAGTATACATGCATGAAACCATCATGACCATCAAGGCCATAGATATATCCATACCTCCCAAAGTCTCCTGCCACTATTACTGTTGTTATTGTTGTTGTTATTGCTGTTGTTATTAACACAAGTTCTACGCTTTTAGAAAGTTTAAGTGTTCAGTACAATATTTTTTAGCTATAGGCTCTATTCTGAATATGTCTTCAGAACTGATTTATCTTGCATAACTAAAACTTTGTATCCTTTGACCAATATCTCCCCACTCCTACTCCCTAGCCCACCATACTCTTGGTAGCCACCATTATACCCTCTGCTTCTATGCCTTTGACTATTTGAGATTCCACATGTAAGTGATATCATGAAGTATTTGTCTCTGTTTCTATTTCACTTAACATAATGTCATCTAGGCCCATCCACGTGGTAACAAATGGAAATAGTTGCTTCCTTTTTTAAAGACTGAGTAATATTCCATTGTCTGTATATATACCACATTATCTTTAACCATTCATTCACTGACAGACATTTAGGTTGTTTACATATCTTAGCTATTGTGAATAATGTTGAAGTGAATATGGGAGTGCAAGTATCTCTTCAAGTCTGATTTCAATTCCTTTGTATATTTACCAGAAGTGGTATTGCTGGGTCATATGGTAGTTCTATTTTTAATTTTTGAGGAAACTACATACTTTCTTCCATAATGAGTACCAACTCACATGCCCACTACAGTGTAACAGAGTTCCCTTTCTTCCACATCCTCACCAGCATTTATTATCTTTTATTCGTTAAAAATAATAGCCATTCTAATAGTTATGAAGTGATATCTCATTGTGATTTTGATTTGCATTTCTCTGAAGAGTATGGTGTTGAACATCTTTTCATGTACTAGTCGGGTCACGTAGACCATTATCTTTATGGGAAACTTCACAGTAGGGGAAAGTAGATATATTAAAGGGATAAATAACACACTACACTGGAAAAGTGTCCAAAAACTCACAGGAGCTCATAAAATGGAGCCACTAACTCTATTTGGGGAAGACCAAGAAAGAACTCACAGAGGTGAGTCAGGACTTAAAAGATAACTCTGTTTTAGGTAGTTAAAGGATATTCATAAAGAGGAAACAGTATTTTTTAAGGATTCACTTGAGAGGTTACAAAGGTTTACTTTTGCGGGATCAGCATCTGAGAGTAAGGAAGGAGTGGGAGGTGAGGTTAGAGAATCAGTGACAGCAAGAACAGACCAAAAAATCCTTGACAGACATGTCAAATATTTTGATCTTTACTGTAGGCAATGGGGAGCCATTAAATTTTTCTCAGTTGGGGATATCATGATCCATATTTTACTTTAGTACAATGACTGAGGCAGGTATCTGGAGAAAGAAAGAAAGAAAGAAAGAAAGGTCAGTTAATATCAACTGCAGGGAGACCTATCACTAGACTATTACAATAATCCATGTGGGAGGAGATGAGAGATGGCAATCCGGCAGTGGGGATGGAAAGCAGGAGGCACGTAGGAGGATTCAGACAGGGAAATTCACCAAAACTGGGGGAGGGAAGGAGAGAGAGGAGTCAAAAAGACTGAGGATTCTGGCCTGGTGGGTGGGAGCCTATGATGCTCTCCTCTGAGGTAGGAAAGAAGGGAAGCAAGTGCTAGTAGCAGGAGGAGAAGGGTACATTTTGTTTTGAATATGTTGAGTTTGGAGTGTCTTCAAGATATGCAAGAAGCAGCTGAAAATGAGTTTCTGTGTTATTATTTTTACTTACCTTAGCTTTGATGAATAAATGGGAGCTTGATGATCCTGAGCTTTATTTTTTATTGCCAAATATCAAAATTGCCCCAGACCAGTGAAATGCTTTCAAGGTCTGAAGGCAATACCAATACTCACGTGTTTCCCGCTGCAGCTTTTGATGGAAGGTGAGTTGTTAAGATGATGGGAGAGCATTCAGGAAGATGTCAAATGTGGTTTAACCTATCATAGTGGATTTGGGATGGCTGGATTATAAGGCCTCTTGTGCATATTGATTGCATTGAAATAGCTCCCTTGTCACCATATTTATTGTTCTGCTGGTGTTTATACATCTTGAAGTCAGTCAAATATTCTATGGGTCCAAGAGCCAGAATAGACCCTGACTTCTCTATATTCCTCTGAGCATGCTATAGGTGCCACAGATAATCAATCATCTTCTTCATCCCTGGGCGGTTTGGCTCAGTGGATAGAGCATCGGCCTGTGGACTGATGGGGCCCCAGGTTCGATTCCGGTCAAGGGCATGTACCTTGGTTGTGGGCACATCCCCAGTGGGGGGTATGTAGGATGTGGCTGATCAGTGTTTCTCTCTCATCGATGTTTCTAACTCTCTATCCCTCTCCCTTCCTCTCTGTGAAAATTCAATAATAGATATATATATATTTTAAAATCACCTTCTTCAGCCACAGCATTTTAACTTTCCAGGTAGGAGTCCATGTGCTTGTTCTTCATTGTGCTCAGTGAGGGGGGGCATAGAGTGGAATCCAGGTGCTGTTTAATAGGGTATAAACTTCTCTTCCTTCTTTTTATTGCTGCATATTCTTATTCCTTGGATTTTGTTTTCATTAAAGGCTCCAAACAATTGCACTTAACAAAAGCAGTGAGCAAGGCTGATGCCACCAGTTCCCGAGGCCCAAGCCTCTAAAAGGATGACCAGAGTTTCTTATCTGCTTAGGAAGAAATGCAGGAGGAGGAGGCTGTCAGTTGGAACACAGGGCTGCCTGCAGTGCTGCCGAGTTAGCAAGGGCCAGGCTGCTCTTTCTTTCTCAGAGACAGACTGAGAGGGAGGCAAGAGAAAGAGAAAACTTCTGAGACACCTGGCATGTCAGCGGGAGGTGGGACATGGAAGAGAGTCAGACACTTCCTCAAGAGAAAATAAAGACTTTGAAATGGAAAGTCACAGCATAGGCTGCTCCTGGCTTCTGTCAGCATGCAGGCCGAATAGAAGTTTTGCTGAAACAAGTGCATCAGTCTTGGCATAGGCATCCTCAGAAATGTTAGGATTTTGGATATTCGAGAAGCAAAAATGTGGACCTAATAAAAAAAATGTGGACCTAGTTTCTACCTCCTGTTTTAGGAGAGTAGTGAAGGCTTTGCACCTACTAGTACGTCTATGCAACTTTCAGCGCCACGGAGAGCTCAGGAAAATAGTCCCTGGCAACTTTCTGTTTCTTTAGGGAAAGGCCTAATCCATGGTCTCTAATTCATAAACCATTCGCATCCAGGGAAAGACAGTCTCTGTTCCCAGCAAACCGGAGGTCAGATGTTATGAACTTCCAGCCATTCCATAAGGCAGTTGTTTTTCTTTGAATACACCCTGAGTACAACTTCTAAATTTTGGAACTAAAAGAAGTGCAAAAGGAGTTATCTTTTGTATTGTATGGTCCACCATGCCTCTACACAAGCCTATGAAGAGGGGAGAGTTGGGGCTGAAAATTCTCATTTTACAGATATGCGTAAGAAGACTATGAAAAGAATCAGAGATTTGGAGTGACTAGCCCAAGTTCACAAAGCTAGGATGTGGTCAAGAACCTAAGACTTTCTGGCTCCTCTTTCTGCTACATGTTTATCTAAAAATATGAATGGAGCATTTACAGTGGATAAGAGATTAGGGACACAGAGGACGTACCTGCCTTACCCTATTGGAACCTAGGTAACACTGAGCATCGAACTAGAGATAAAAGATCACGGGATATGGATTCCAGCTGATCCATGCTCACCCTGACTCCTGCTTCACAAGGACCTGGGTCACTTCAACTCTCTGACCCTTGGTTTCCAAATATATAAAAGGGAGATTTTAATCCCTGCTACATAGAAGTGTTCTAAAGTAAAGGGCTCTTTATAAAAATGGGTTAATTTAATGAACTTTGACAAATTTCATTAGCGCTCTTGGAAAAGAAGGTAAATGATCCCAATCAGTCCATTTCTAGCAGAAGACTACAGTCTTCTAAGAGAAACATTTTTTTTGTTTAATCCTCAGAATTATAGCAAATGTGACTGGTAAGTCAGAGATTTTCCCTCCCATGAGACCATAACTGCCTGTTAATTCAATTTGCTTGGCTATCTGGCTATTTGGCTTCAGCCAGCAGAATCTTGGGCGAGCAAAAAAAAAAAAAAAAAAAAAAAGTGAACTATTCTGGATAGCCATGTCACTGGCAGGAGCAAATGTCTCAAGTCCCAACCACAAATATTTCCTAATTAAGAAATAATTATGCCCCACAAATGGGGCTACATGGATATAAAAGCATCTAATAAATTGCCGATTAGTTTCATAGCAGTGATAGCATTTAGTGCCACTTCAGTTAATAGAAAATGTGTTGGAAATGGCCCATCTTTAGCTGAGGGGGAGAGAGAGGAAGAGAGAGAGGGAGAGAGAGAAAGAGAGAGAGAGAGAGAGAGAGAGAGAGAGAGAGAGAGAGGGGAGGGGCTGGGGATGAGAAAAGGCTCAAAAGACAGGGAATGAGGTAATAGAAAAGGGAAAATGTATCCTTTTTTTTCTTGGAGAGTGTACTGTAATATGAGTTAGGGACCTGAAGTTAGAAGGGAAAGAATTTTTATTTCAACTGTAATTGAAAAGCATTGAAAGCTTGAGAGAAATTGAGAGATATGATCTAATTAACATCTTAAAAGACGACCCTGGCTTCTGTGTGGAGAACGGACAGACTTGAAGGCAAGAGGAAAAGCTAGGTAGAGGGTTAGAAAGCTATTGAGTATAAATGGGGGGTCAGGGACTGGGGTGACAGTGGTGAACATGATGAGAAGCAGATGGATCCTGAATGTACTTTAAAGATCATCCAAACAGAGCTGGCCATTGGATTGGATGTGAGTGGGAAAGGGGAGTGAAGGATGACCAATAGGCTTTTGGCCTGAGAAAGCATGTCAGTTGTAGTACCGTATCCTGAGATAGAGAACTCTCAGATCACTGTGTGTGTTGGGGGGTGGTCCAGAGTAGTTTTTAAGACATTTTAGGTTTTGGAGGTCTTCAACATCTCTAGGTGAAGGTATACAATATAAATATGTACATATGAGTCTAGAGCTTACAAAGGAGATGAGATCCAAATAAAGAAATTTGGGGATAGTCAGTGGCATTCAAAGTCAAAGGACTGGATGAGACAGTGCAGATATAGAAGAGAGTGAGGTAAGTCAAGAACAGATTCCAAAGGACTTCATCGATCTGCCCATCCAGCCATACACCCACCCATCAGCTATCCACTCTTCCAACTAGCCATCCTTCTACCTATCCACAAATGTTTAGTAAGTGCCCTCACTGTGTCAGATACTGGGTGGGGTGCTGGGATTCAAATGTGAAAAATGACATGGCCCCTGCCTGGAAAAGCTCACATTCCTAGGAGAGCCAGCACACATGAAAAATATAGTAAAACTTGCCAATGCCTGGATCAGCCAGATGTTAACTCTGCTGCTGGGGAAAGTATGGAAAAACTAAGAAGGATTTCTACTGACAATACATCTTGAAGGAGGACTAACTTTGAAGAGGAGAGGAGGAGGAGATCAACATTTTTGGAGGGAAGAAGAGAGTGAGTGAAGTCAAGGGAAAATGAGGGCATATGGTGTCTCTCTTTGCAAAAGAACAGAAAGATCTCTGACATAGCATAAGGCACATGGTAGACAGGGGTATGGCAGGGACTGGAAAGCTCTGTGTGCTGGGCCATGGAATTCCAGCTTGGCCTGTGGGTCATTATTTAAGACAAAGGCTTTAAGTGAAGGAGAGGTGGAGTAAACATGGTCATATTTTGGTTTTAGAAATGTCCCTTGATCTGGGGGTTGTCAAATAAAAATTAAATCTGGCTTTCGTAAGGAGTGAACTTGTTCAGAAAAATTACCTCAAGGGGTGAGAAAGGGGCTACAGAAATAAGGGAGGAGGGCTATTGGAAAAGAGAGAATGCTCTGAACATAGATCCGCAAGCGGCTTAAGGGTTAGACGAAAAGAGTTTTTCTTCTATAGGGAAGAGCAAACAAAGAACTGGGTGTGAGGAAGTGAGATGAATGTGAGTAGCATGACTGAACAACAGATCAGAGACTCTGAAGCCAGCCCATCCCCAGGAGGGGTTGTTAAGGAGAGGTTGCGTGCCTGCTCAGGCTGAAGGTGGGCTAGAGTCAGAGACCCAGGAGAAGGACCAAAGTTCAGTCAACAAACATTCTGTTTCCAATAATCAGTGGGGACAAGGAGCTCAGCGAATACTTTGTGAGGCAAAGAAAAGGAATTTGAAAGGGGTCTACTAGTATGTATGGCCTTGGTAAACTAGAGGGACATCCATGAGTTGTATCTAAGTCACATAAAGAAGGGTGGTTCTTTGCAGTACACACTATTTCCTGGAACCCGAAAAGGAGAAGTCTTTAACCATCACTTTTTCTCCACAATTCACAGGGCTTGGCAAAGTTCACCATTATTCAGAGTCAAGACTGCAAGTGTGGGACCTGCACAGGAAGATCAGGCCCTGATAAGGCACGTTAGCAAAGAATGCAGCTAAAATCCTGAAGCCAAACCAAAGATTCTTCCCAATAATTCTACACTTGCCCCTATACCCCTCAAGTGCACAAAGGCGGGAAACCAAGCTACTTCCCCTTTGTAATAATAATAATAATAAGCCTGCCTACAACATCAGTGATGCCCACCATGGCAGCAATGATGACGACAGATGACAACAAAGACCACAACTCGGTTTCTCATTTTCATATCAATCGGCAGAAATTATCTTTATTAGAAAAATGAAATTTTCCTGTATTTACATTTTTACACCATAGGACCGGGCACTTTCATTGCCTTGGGAGTTATTTACAGATCAGTTTGCACACACATTTCAAACCCCATTCCTTAAAACAGCTGATAACACGTTGAACAAAAATAAAAGACATAATTACAAGAAGACAACCATAGTACGTATATACTTCCTCTATCGTAGAAAGGTGTTAAGCAAACGTGTAATTTAGTAGCTATGCTTGGAAATATTTAATACAGTTAGTAGCACTTCCTCATGCAGTGGATTAAAATATGACAGGTATAAGCTGCTGTGATTGGTACATGAACATCTATTCCCAAATGGAAACCACTGAGTCGAGCGCACAGCTTGCTTTGGTCTCCGCCGTACAAAAGATCGAGCCAGTTCTGATGTGGGGTTTGGACACTGCATTCGAATGTGGCTGTGAATGGAAACCCTCTCTGTGGAGCTCAATCCTACGCATGTTGGGTTAAAAGAGACTCAGATATGGACCTTCAAAGGTGCACCATTCCATTTCTCTCTTGTGTGTAATGACCAGATTGTGTCTTATACGGTAAGTCTTCTAACACAAGTGAACGATAAATAGTTTACCCTCTGTTTCTGCCTAAAAGGCCATTATTGGTTATGTTAGTGACCTACGTCTCTTTCAAGGCACCAAATGAACTTACCAAATTCTTTCTGAATATTCAGCTTGAAAGATATATTAAACATGTAAACACATACGCACAAACATTCCTTCATGACGAACAACACTGAATTGTCCTGACTAAATAATTTGGCAAATAAATGCTTTCCACTTTGTTTTAGCAGGAGGATGAACAAGATTAAGATTCATAGTTAAAAACAACTGGTACATCTTTGGGGACCCTTCGGGTTGGAAGGTATCTGAGCTACATCTGGCCATGTAATTAGTTATACTGAGGAGTTTATTAAATTTTCTATGAAAACCTTATTCTTGATCTTATTTCTTATTTGAAAAAAAAAGGAGGCAATTGACATCCTTTGCCAAGAATTTGGGAAATATGAACATTACAAGTGCCATGTTCATCTTCCCCAAATGCATCAGAATTTGACCCCAAATAATTGTCTGAAGCTTTCATTTCTAAACGTTTCCTTCATGGTCATGGCCTCAGAGCTAGAAACCTAATAAACTTATGATTTAAAAAAATAAAACAGGGTTAAAAGTCAATACTGTTCATTTATTTGAATCGGGTTAACTGAGAATAGAAACAATTCAATGCCTCTGATGGCTCATGTAAAAACCTTAATTGAATTCAAAAGGCTAAAATTGTTTTCCATGGAAAAACTGACCAAGTCTGGACCTTCTCTATTTGTTCACCTATCAATAGTCTTTGATTTGAGCCCTTTAAAAGCTTAAAACAGCAAAATGTCAGATCAATGAGAAGTATTTAAAATGCCAAAGATAAACTTTTGTTTGCCAGAGAACAATTAACCTTATCAATTTAAAAGGCAGCTGTGGTATTGGTTACATGTTACGTTACTATCCTTTTGAAGGCTCATCTTAAATCCTTCTCAAAGGTGTGAGGGAGAATTAAGTGGAAGAGGTTATGACCCAGGATTTTGGATAATGAGGAATGTTCTGGAATTGCAACAACGCAAAGACATTGTTTCATGGATATGGTGCATAAGAGGGATTTATGAGGGAACCCCTTGCTTGTTTCTGCATACTGCTGACATCTTATTTGAGGAATTTAATCTGAGAAATGATTCCATTTTCAGCAATGTGGTCTCTGCTCCCTGGAGAGTTGTGTGCTTTGAAATACGGCCCCAGTGAAGATACATCACTGGCCAAATTGTTCTTTTGAGTGTTCTTGATTTTATAAAGCTCAACATCCCTAGGAGGATGTGGCTTTGCACAGTAGACCCAATTGCAGGATCTCCAAATAGCTATTAAATAATACTAATAACCTTTCTGTCCTAAGAGACTTTTTACTGCCAGCTTGAAACAGCTAGAGAATTTCTCAGGGATGAGGACAAGGGTGCTTATGTTAGGTTAACTGACCGTCCAGAAGGATTGATTCACAGAACCTTCTAGAAAAATATTCCTTCCGATCTCAGATCAGTTTTCTCATCTATAAAATGGACCTGGTATGCTGCCCCCTCACAGTAAATGTAAGTGCCAGGGGAGACAAGTGTGACTGAAAACATGGGCGGAGAGTGCAAAAAAAGAATGAATGGGCTCAGCATCGCTGCCTACACGATACATTAAACACCACATCATTCGGGACTCCCAGACCGTCTAGTGAAAATATCCTGTCAACACTCTGTAAAGAGACAAACTGAACAAGCATTCACTAATTCAATAGTTATCGTGATGTCAGTTACCAGGAAAGTAACTCTAAGATTTTTTTTTGGGGGGGGGGGAAAGCAGATCAAGAAGGAAAACTAGTCTTACTAGTTGGCCCTCAGTCATTCTAGCCACCAAGCTCTTAATCATTTTTGCAAAACTCAATTTCCTATTCTCTGTCACACCTCAAACCTTATTCTGTCTGCTTGGTGAAAATAACCAAACATCTAGATGAAACGGAAGAGCCAGTCCACTTGTAAATAATACGGCCTTTTTGAAAATGTGTCAAAATGTTTAGTTATGATGGGGGCTTTAACGGGGACCACAAGGCAGCGTGTGTGTGCACGTGCATATGTGTGTGTGTCCACACACGTGAAAGCATACTATTTGCATATGTTTAATGAAATTAGCCCTGATGTCTATTGAGAGAAAAAGGAAGGGGATATTTAAGATTAGGCACATGCTAAGTAGAGAAAATAACTCTCCAGGAGCCAGAAAAGCAAATGCTAATCACAAGCATACAAGGCAGAGACACAAATGGCATTCAAGTCTCTGAAAGGACTGAGAACAGATCTGAGATCCCCAAGAGTTCTCAGTGCACCCCAAACCAAGCAATGTGGGGTGGACACTGACCAACGTCCTCATCACAGAGGCTGAAACTCAAGAGAGAGCTGTGGGGACCTCTGAACAGCATATCCCTCTTTCTGACTTCTATTCTGACCTCTCTGGAGGAGACCAGGCACTTCAAGAATATGCCTAACATTAGGGATTTATTAGCAAGCTTTTGTTACTGATGAGGCTGAGATTGCCTTGAGCCTTGGTTTCCTTATCCGTAAAATGGGAGCAACCAGACTTTACCCTAAGGTTCTTTTGAGAATCGCATTCTAGGATATGCCTGGAATATTGTCTGTACTCCGTGTAGATATATTTTAATATTTTCAAATTCAACTTCGGACTCAAGGCATGTACTTGGGATAAGCAAAGAATCTAACATTCTAGTAATGCAAGAATAGGATGGACAGAGAAAAAAATAAGCTCCATATCCACCCACCATCTTCCTGAAATTTCCTTGCCCCATTTTCTCTCAAGAGCACCTGGTGTGTTTTCTTTCACCAGCCAAAACAGTAGGCACTTGGGACTCAACAAGGAATTCTCCCTGCTCCCTTCCCTGATACATTTATACCCTGGACTATCAAAAATATTTTTCACAAGTCAAACACAAAACCAGAGAAGAAAGCTTTCAGGAAATAATCTTTTTTACATCATGGTCTATTTTTTAATCCTTTGAGAATTTGTTTTTCAACCTTTCCTTGAAGTACATGACATAAAGCAGAGCTGGAAGGAGGCATGATTTGGTAAGGGCTGGAGCGCTGAGTGGAATCAGATCTAAGTCTGTCTGTGCAAAATGTGGAAGGACAAGTTTATTCACCTGATGAGATGGCCTCAGGTCTCCATCTTTGAAGATTAAAGTAATTAAGGCATCCCCAGGAGCACAAACTATCCTCCAACGTTACTTATAGATCTAGGGGAAGGCTTTATTGTTAGTTTGATCATGGAATCAGATACATTTTGATTTCCTGGCAAGAATTTTATTATCTCTAGTTTCTACATCTACTCTGTGTTTGCATTTCATGGGTCCTTGGTTATCTTTTGTATTAAGAAACTGAATTTCTAGACCATAAGCTGCTATGAGAAAAGACTATTTTCTATTTCCTTTGCGGCTCCTCAATCCCAAATTGGCCTTAAAGAGAGATTAGACACTCAGTCAAGTGCTATCAGCTGATCAGTGTCAGTCAAGTGCTATAAGCTGATCAGTGTCCTTTGCTCATCCTTGGCTCATGAGAAAGAGAACTCTATCATCTCAGCAATCACTGCCAGCTCTCATCTTTGGTTTGAGGTTTTAAACTATATCCTTCATTGACTCTTCCCAGGGAATAGGTCCCTGAAACAAGATATTATCTTTTCCAGGACTCTGAGGCAGGGAGTACTGGGGAGCTTGAAGGAAAACTAAAATTCAAAGAGGGATGTTTGGGTCTGCATAAGGCAAGAGGCAAAGAAAGATGCGTCAGTTCTATAAGGTTCTCTGGCTCTTATCACACAGGTTCTCAGGAGAGCCTTCAAGAGAAACCTATAAATGAGTCAGCTGGTCAAGAGGAGCAAGCTGGGAACTGGGTCATAAAGTCTTGGGTCCTAGAGCTGGCTCTGATACTGTCATCTTGACAATCCTATAGATTACTGTCTCCTTGGGAACTTCATTTCCTCGTAGTTTTCTCACCTCCCGTCCCCTTGCCTCAAATCTTGATGACTTCTTTAAGTTATGTTTTTCTAAGACCCTTCTGGGCAGGCACCTTTAGCTGATACTCTTCTGAGAATACTTCTGGCCACACAGAAAGAGTCCAGGTGGGGGAAGAGAATAAGGAATTTAACATAAATCAAATGCCCTCTGATGACTTTACAGAAATTACATTCATGTCTTTATCAGCATTGTCTTCAGAAGCAAATGTGAGCAGAATATATTCTGTACCCCTAACTCCAGGTACATTTTTAAAGAAGGGGTCAAGAACACCAGCATCCAAATCCCACTTGGCTCTGCCACCCTCCCGAGAACTGAGATTTTTAAAAAAATAGTGCCCTCTCTACAGAAACATGATCCCATCAATCACCAGAATGGGTTTTCCATGTGTTAATACCATCACCACCATTTAATTGTTAACATAAACTTTACAGTATGTACAATTTTATTTGGATAATACACTTACGTGTGAATTATAGAAATCAAGCTTGTATAGTATATACATGTGTACACAAGATAAGTGCATTTGATCATCTCTGATCTCTATCAAGTGGCAAGCTGGCCTCATCTGTACCATTAGGTCTGAACACAGTACAATGAAAAGGGAGAAAATGGGTACAGGGAAACTGCATATTGGGAGACTTTTTCAAGTATAAACCCCACTTAACCTCTCATTCAGCACTTTCAACCCTGTTCACCAAAAGAAGATGGGGGTATCCCAAAATACCTCATTTTGTCTCAAGTGAAAATAAACACTGCTTTTGAAATGGAAATTGTCTTTATTGAGAACCCCTGGCTCACAGTAAATGTCAACCAACGAGTTTAGTTTCCACCTACTCGGTTTTGTTTTGTGTTTTTACCTTGAAGTCCAATTACATCTACGATAGCCATGGGTAACACAAACAGGCTCTCTCGCAGAGACAACTCATGTCCCCCTTCCAAGGCCTCATGCACAACAGCAAGGCACAAAGAAACAGTACGGGCTGTGCATCCAGTTAACAAAGACATTCAGCTCTTCTGAAAGATTTTTAGGTTTCTCCCATTAGTATTTATTTAGGTCTCAAACTGCAAGCGATTTCAGTGTAAGGTATTTATTTATATGACAACTGATTATTACAGCTGCACTTTTTAGCTTTAACGGAGATAAATTTTTAATCACCATTTAATTAACACCAACTTTTTTTTCCTTTTTCATTAGCAATTCTACTTGCAAAGAATTCAGGGCATTTGTCATTTCCTGAGGAGGATGCAGAATATTAAATACACATCAGCGGTAGAAATGTCAAATAGAGTAAACAGTGTGCAACTGTATGGCGGCCGTGGATCTTTTTTACTAATTAGCTGCCTTGGCTAGAGTCCCACTTAAGTGAAGCTATTTCATTTGTAAACAAGGTGTAATTTTCTTTTTTTTTTTTTTCCTCCCTTGAAAAGAAGCATGAATTGACTTGACTGATTTTGCTGCAGTGGGTGAATTTTAATGCCTTCGTCAGAAAAACTAAGTATGAAACCTTCTCAGGCACCGTCTGAAACAGGGTTTAGGAGGAAACCAAGTCTACTCCACGAGACACTCGGTCATGGTGCTGGCTAAAATCCTGCAGTGAGATTTGCACAGGATGGAACAGCGATGCAACAAGTGGGGAGATTAACATCTCACACCTCTCATGGAAGCCCCATTGGCAGAAAAACAGACCAATCAGGAACTTCCCTTCTCAGAGCATTGAAACCGGAAGTGACCTAACAATCCCAATGTGTGAGGATAAGGAGCACCGTTTTCCAGATGTGCACATATCTCCCAGAGCAGAACTCATGCCCTAGATTAAAAGACTCTCTTTCTAACACAGAATATTTTTAGTTGGTTGCATGTGGGCAGGAGCATGAGCATTTGCATACAGGTGTACCAGTTGGGTCCTCTCAAGTGAAGAAAATCGTGTAGAGCTAATGAAACATCATTACGATGCCAGCTCTGACTGCAGTCAGGTGAAACTCGGGCACACAATTGGATTCAGAGATTCTGGCCCCTTGGCATCAACAAATCTAAGATCACAGAACCCTTGGGGATGAACGCCTAAGTTCAAGGCTTCCTATTTCATTCTTGTCACCTCCTATACTGTAGGCATCATTTACGGTTGGGTGTTATATTCTGATATTCTTTTTCCAAACAACTGATTGGATGTGGATTATTTCTGAATAGTTCCACAACATCACCTGTCACTTAAAAATTGACCGTCTGATCCATGGGCAATTTTCTTATGTTTGGGATCATCCCAATTAAGAGTCATTGCATTAGTGAAGGAGGGAAATTAGGTATTTATTATATAGTATCCCATTTTGATTGTCTTTTAGAGAAACTATGGGAACGAAAGGAGGCATATTTTTCCAGCACACTACAGTTCTGTTGGTTCTTCCAAAAGCCACACTTTTAGTTTCTTATCCACAGACGCATGGGATAAATAGTAGAAATAATGCTGTTATTAGAAGGCTTTGGGGGCCAGGGACTCACTCCACGTGTAACTTGCACTCCCCCTAGAGATCTCTATCACAATGGCAGCCCATGCATTTTGAGGACATTGGAGGAAGACGAAGCCTCTTTGGATAGATGACATACCACTTTTCTGCATTCTGGGGAGACTTTTTAATGCATGTCATGTGAAGACATGACAAATTTGTGGGGAAATCCTGGCTGGGGGAAGATAGGTCTGGAATGCAATGGAAAGGCAAAGGCAGAATGTTCTAAAAGACCTATGGGATGCCTAAGATTAGAAATTGGAGTGACTCTTCAAGGTCCTTCAGTATACAGCCCTCCATTGTTGGGTCTAGGGGCAGCAAAGGCGCAACATCCATGAAATAAAATACAGTGTTCAGGTGCATTTGTCACTAGCGTCTATTCAGCCCTTTTTTCCTTTCTGCCTCAAGGTTGATGGGACACTTCCTCGCCCATTGCCTGGCTCAGCCTCTCTACCACTGACTGAAATTTATTGCAACCAGCTTTCATCATTCTGGAAATATTGTAAATCGGGTACACATCCCCAAAGATGGAGCCATTCAGTGAATTCTCAAGCTCCAGGAGAATTATTTCTGACATCTGCCCACTCACAAGTACACACTACCTACAAACAGAACACACCATGAATGAAAGAAACAGGATAACTTTTCAACCTGCCTCTCTATCCCCTTTTCTAAGAACCCAAAGCAAAATGCAGGAGGAAACAACCGTCAGGCTAGTGCACATTAGCTTAGGGATTTCTGCAGCATGTCACCAAAACAGACTGAGTTACTCTGAAAAAAACCAATGGCTAGCTCTCCCAAATATTTCAGGGATATTAATGTATTTAAAATACATTAATTATTAGAGTAAAAGTGTATAAAATATTTACTATTGTTTGTGGTCTTTATAATATTTAATATTTAAATGTTAAAATTCTGGTCTGATAAAGTATCATAACAACTGTCTTTATTTATTTATGTAGGCACTTTGCATGTGCCAGGCACGGTGCTAAGAGCTTCCCAGGCATAAAGATTCCCCTTTCTCTCCCAATCCTGCTAGATGAATATCATTTCATATCACACATGCACAGGTTTGAGTAGATTAAGAATGAGATACTGGAGGGGACTCAGAAATGACAAATGCTTAGCGGAATTTTTCATCTGTCTCTGTTGGTGCCAATGAAATAGTTAGCCTCTGACAGGGTGAATATTTCAGAAGAGGGAACTCGCTTGTCCCACTGATGTTTACCCACAATTTGGAGGATGCTCAGGGGAGATGCACGAGCGTCTCTCATGTTTTGAAGGCTTATGATTTGAGGAGGCTGGGGTGGAAATGAGTGTCCAACTAAATTCCACAACGGTAAGAAACACAAACCTAAAAGCACACTAGCCTTCTGCAGACAGATGGCATTGTACTTCTTACAGATCACAGCACACATATGGCTGTTGGTGCCTGCCACCACATTAACAACCCTGGAAACAGCAACACACAGTTGATTAGAGTCACCATGGCTGTTTGGGGACCGAACGAGCTATGGTTACTCTGGAAGGAAAGGGATAACACATACTATACAACCCTGAGTCATCACCAGAAGGGGGAAAATGCAAACTTAGTACACAGGAGTCTTTAGGATAAACTATAAGGGCTGCTGTGTCATAGACAGAAGATCCACACTTAGATATCAAAGGCATAAATGTCTTAATTTATGCAGTCCTGAACAAGACCAGAAGCCAAGGATGAGAGCACGTCTGTGAAACACACAAATGGACATCCACAGAGATTCCTATAGCTCTCTGCCTGAGAGCCCCTCTGGCTTTTTACTCCAAATGTGTCTTGGAAATGGACTATAATGAAGGTAGCACAGTTAGCATGAAACGCACTGATTTTCTTATTCTTGGGGGAGCCTGGAGTTCTGGGGTTGGTCCTGGACTGTGATGGAAGGCATGACAGAAAAGCTGAAATGGTTACAAAGCCAAACTTCCTAATCTCTTGCACATGTCAATCTCGCTACAGTGCAGATGCATTCTTAACTGTTTTATCTGGTCTGTGTTGGATTTACATGCATACCATATTGCTTATTCTGCATTAGAGAAACCGTTAGGTGTCTATGATGAGAAAATGGCATGGTGGCCTGGCTTCATGGAATTTGGAATATAGGAAATCACAACATCACCACTGGCATCCAAGGCATCATTATTGCCAACATACCTAGTGGGCATGTCCAGGAGACTTGCCCTTGGATTTATTATTTTTGGTTAAGGACTCACCTATCTGGTATCTGCCATTCTCAGCACACACCTCACAAGATTCCTTGAGTGGAAGACTATGGCATGGAGCCATGTGCAAAAGAACCAACAACAACAAAAAAAATACCTTCCTAAATCCTCTTCTTCTTTGCAGGGCACAATTGGACATCCAACATTTTCCCTCCAGAATGTTGGCCATTATGCATGTTTCCCGATTGATAAAACATTAATGGAAGGTTTTAAACATCAGATTCAATACTAGGCATTTTCTTGTACACACGTCTATTGCTGCAGGAATTCAAAACCCTGGGGGCAGAGTACGTATTATTCTTATTTGCAGCATAAGGCATAACATGCTCGGAAATATACACATCATTGTGGCCTCTACTGTCCCTGGAACAGTACGATGCCGTTGACCTCAAGGAGGATCGAAGATAGCTGTCATTCAATGTCTGGGATGGCAACGAGTGTTTATAGGAGTCTGAGGGGCATCTCCCAATGACTAAGCGTTGGTCATCCCCATAGGATTGGAGGAAAGGGTTATTGGAGGTATGGTCTGGCAAGAGAGACTTGCTCCGCTTGCTGTTCTCCAGACCCTGGGGGAAGAGGGAGCTTTTGTTCCCCAAGAGTTTGCTGGAGGGGACACTGACAAGACTCCCGTACAAATTTCCCTCCAGAAGCCGTTCCCTGTCCTTGAGGCTTATGCTCCGAGAGGGCCTGCTAAGGTCTATCTCCCTAGGCTTGTCGAGGATGTTGTCATAGGACTGCTGACGGCTAATCCTTAGCTTGTTCTTTTGGAACTGGAGGGCGTTGTTCTGTGCCCAGTCCTGCTGGTAGACCTCCTCCTGGGTGGCTGGATTCCCTGTCTCCTGAAGCATCTGGTCTTCATCAATGTCATAGAGGTTCCCCATCCGTAGGCAGGCATCACACTTGAATGGCGACCTCATGGTGAAATGGCCTGAATAGGTGGGCAGGTTGGAAAGGCAGCTCCTGCAGTGTGTGGAGTTCTGCCTATAGCGGTCGCTGCCCTCGCTGAGAGGGGAACTCTTGTCCTTCAAGGTGAAGTGCTTGGAGTAGAGCTTATACTGATCATTGTTGGGAAGCCCATCTTCATTGTGCAGAGGGTTCCTGTTCATGGGCAGCGTGGAGTCCACCTTGTGAAAGTTCTCACTGTGGTCCTGGTAGGGATCTGGGAAGTCCATGTTCTCGGGAAGGGCCATGTTTTCAACAAACTGGGGGGGATCTAGGTGGAAACTGGGCTCCTTCTCCCCATCAATGGTATAGATCTTGTCCCTGGGGGAGCTCGCTTTGGTTTTCAAGTATGAGCGCTCAACCTCGCTGCAGTCCTTGGCATACTTGGAGGCCATTGACCTTTTGAAGTTGTCCTTGGTCTTGTGGCTCTTATTGTTGTCAGGTTCCCTGTGGCACACGGCCCGGCTCGAAGTTTCTGAAATGTCTGAGTGGGCCACCTCTTCCGGAAGATATCTGGGACTCTTTAGGGAGTGGGTCCTATTCTCCAATGTTCCCTCCTCCCTCTGGGAGACTGGGTTCTGGGTCATTGAATCTTGGCGCAGGGAGTCCATGGATTTCTTCCAAAGCTGCCGGGGCCTGGAGTTCCCTTTGGATTCTGTGCTCACAGCCACCTCCACCGTGTTAGGGTTAGATTCATTGAGAGTCAGAGGGTGCTGACCCTGGAACACGTAGTTATTGAGGTTGTCCTTGTGCCTGTTGGCCACAAATGTTTGAAGTTCATTCATGTTGTCCCCAAAAATGCTGTCTTTCCCCTGAAAGGACCTGTTGTCTGAATATATCAAGTTTCCCTTGTCTGAAACCATGTCCATGACCAGGGAACCTCTTTGGATAAGGTCGGCCGCTCTTTTGGGAGAATCCATTCTTGAGGAGTTCATGTTGGACATGTTCTTGGCGGACCGAAGGAATTTTAACATGTTGCTCTGTGAGCCCGTCAGGTTGAAGTCTGGAGACTTCTTCTTTTCCTCAATGTGCACCCCGTGAATGCAGCTGTAAATGCCCTGTGGGAAGTGACATAACACACCATCAGCAGCAGCAAGCAAAGAAAACCACCCCACACCTGAACTCTCTCTGCAAAGATGAGATATGGCCTTCTTGTAGGAGCCCTGGAGAAACAGCAAAATCCAGTGCGAAGCCTGATAATGTTTCTGAAATGGATGAGACCAGTGGCAAAGTATCAGGCTTATCTTTTCTCTCTGGCTCAAGATTATTAAACACTTTTGCAAATAGTCATACATGAAGCTTGAGAAAGGCATCAATGAATGTTCATATAACTATGAGGGTCTCAGTGCCTCCAAATTGACATATATTTAATCAACCTGTCAATACCCAGGTCACCAACTCATGCTTTTTATTGAAATTTCTCAGAATCATCTTTGGAGAATGGATACCAGAGAATCAGCTATTGACAAACAAACTAAGTGGGCATTAAAGGAAAACCTATTATTAATTATTTTGGGGAATTACCCCGACCCACACACTCAAGCTATCATTCGACTCATGAGACCCAAGTAGGTTAATCAGGAAATCCTTTTTGATTCAGTATAGGCATGAAATCTATTAGTATGTGTGATGAATCAGATGTTTTTTTTTATTTTTTTAGGAATAGACATAGATGCTAGGATACAAGTAGCAGTGCAGGGGACTAGTCTTGCCATCATATGGGGACACTATCATGAGAGTGAAGCCCCATAGAAAAAAGTAGAACTCAGGAGATAGAGAGACATGATCCAGGACAAACCTTTGGGGCCACTTTCTCAAACTTTTCTTTGTGTGTTTCTGTGTGAATTTGCTCAAGGTAGAGTTGGGTTTTAGCTGCAAGGGACAGTGGAGAGTCCCGATGACACAGTGTGCTGCATTTAAATCCATGTAGGGATTGAGTGACGTATGGACTCTTGGGGAGCTCAAATATAGGCACGTCCATCTATATGTGTCTTGTTTTCCACTACACTTTCTTCCATCTTGAAAAATAACTTTACTTCTACTTAATAGTAACTCAAGGGAAGAACTGAGTTACTATTAAATAACGTGATTAACTGTGGACTATGATAGTGGCTCCATCAGTTCCCCATGGTGGGGACGAGTTTGACCTGCAGAGATGCTCAAAGGAACTGTGACAGCCTCGAGCCTGCTGTATTTCTCTTGTAGTTTTCTGGAGACAGACTCCACTCCAGCCTTCGAAGAGAGGTCAACAGAAAAGCCTAGCTATGGTTGTGCATTTGAGCATCTCTTTCTCTGACCCTGGCATCACACCCTTTCCCCACCTTCCTTCAGCCTTGTCTTTAGTCTCCTTTTCCCTGTCCTGTGTGGCTGGCTGTTCATCTGCCAGGAACCTCTCTTCTCTTTATTACAAACTAGAGGCCCGGTGCATGAATTCATGCACAGGTGGAGTCTGGCTGGCCTGCCCTGATGGGGGCTGATTGGAGCCAGGCCAGTGGAGCGGAGGGAACATGGGAGGTTGGCCAGCTGGCCCTGTCCCCGATCGGGGTGGGGGGCCGATTGGCAGCAGGGCCAGCTGTGGGGAGAGGATGTGGGCTGATGGGGGGATGACCGGGGTTGAGGCCAACGGGGGGAGTGGCCACAAGAGGCTGGCCGGCTGCAGTGGGTGTCCTAGTGATCAGTCATTCTGGCATTCTGGTTGCGGGCTTTTATATATATAGATTTTTGAGCTGCTCTGTTCTCCCTGATCTGCCCTTCCTGTGTCACCGTACCTCTCCTTTCACACTGGCATGAACAAGCACTGCCCATTTTGTGGGAGCTCCAAAGAAAGGCCTGCTGCCCTTTACTACCAAAGGTTTGTTCTCCAAAGCCACTGTGGCTTCCTGCTTAGGTGAGCAGCCAAGCCCCTCCTCGGGAGCCAAATCCCTGGGCTTGGGTTTCTTTCCTTCCTGCAGTGCTCTCTCTTTCTTTTCTCCTCTCTGTTATTCATAATCCTGGCTGCATTTCATGGATCATGGAAATAGGGTGCCCTCTTGAACCCACAGTGCGCTACTGGTCCCAGGTGTGGAAGAGCCAGAAACCTTTTTCACTGTTTCCAGCTGCCCCATCAGAGCTCATCGGGAAGGTGCCTGAGTTCCTTCTCCGGTGTCCTTGGCTTTGCTGTGTCCCCCATTCCTTACATCTCAGGAGACAACCGAGGCAGTTCTTTGTGCTGGTGACAGTGACTATTTTTTTCTACATGAGAGGGAAAGCATTTCGGAGAGAAAACAAACGTTGAGGGCATCCTGCAGACAAAAGGGCACAGTTTGGGAAGTTGTTGGAGACAAAGGCCACAGCTGTGGGAGAAGCTCGGTTCTGATGTTAAATAAATGGTTTCTTTGAGCTCTGGCCTTCTCCTTGGGCAGCTCCACCTGTGCACAGATCTCAGGTTTGTATTGGTTCAAATTATCCAGGAGCTTCCCAAGGGACGAGCCCTCAAGGAGGGCTGCGTGTGTCTGTGTGTCGCAATAACTTTATGTCTATTGTCTGGCTGATCAAGGGGCTAAAAACAGAAATGGTAGTGGAGAGACCTGGCTTGTGTGCAGAAACCCTGCCTTGGGGTAGAAGTGAATTTCAAGATGAAAAGGTATCTGACTCTGACAAAAACAGGAGACCCAGCCCGACACACATAGACAAAAGTTCCTCTCTCATGCTTATTTTTCTGGCATGAGAGATGAAGTGAGAAGATCTCTGTTATTTCAAGGAAATGTAAGTGAACAGGAGGGCCCCATTCTAACCTGCCGGGACTCGGTTTCTCCATTCATAGGATGGGTGTGATCAACTCAACCTCAGAGGATATTGTAAGGATTAGAGACAATGCCCCAGGCTCTCATTTACACAATAGGCATAATTCATTGTGTCCTTGTGATCTTATATTTGTAGAAAAGTAGGTTCTTTGCTTGGGAATTCCCCACTGTATGTTTTATTTCACAGAAAATGATGGTGTGTACACAATGAAGACACTTTTGCTTTGGTGTGTGTTCTCTGCACTGTATGCAAGCATATATGTAAGGTAGCATGTGTGTGCATATGCACATCAGACCAGCTTAAAAAACGTGTGCTGGCCCTTAACCAGAAAAAGAAGAGCACTTTTTAGCAACCCAGAAGCCTTTCTAGGTGCAGCATCGGGGGCTAAGCCCATTCTGACTTCCCCTAGTAAATGAGAGACAGATTTATTAGGTAAACTCGGAATGAGAAAAGGAGATCTCATTAACGATGAGATCTTTCTGTTCACATGTACTAGGCTGTGCTTATTTTAAAAGACAAATCTTATCTGGCAAGGAGGGAGGGTAGCTGCTGTTGCAGGGCTCCTTGCAACCTTTGAGGGCATGAGTGAGGATGGCTGGGAGTTCCAAGGGGGCACACGAGTCCCTTCAGTGCTCCTATGGGAAGAGGAGTCCACTCCGGCTTAGGGAAGGTAGGCTGATGTTCCAGTGCCAGCTCTTCCAGCCCGTCAATGCACAACACAACCACAGCTGCTTCTGTGGGCTGTCTCTTTCCCTCTCCTGCCCCTTCCATTCTTCAAGATACTTGGAACAGGAGTGAGGGATTTAGTTCATTTCTTATCCTAATGATCCTATCAACGTGGCTTCCTTAATGGTATCTCGGACCGAGGAAATGCTCTTCCAAACACAAGCAGGATTTATAAGTAAATGCAACAGTGTGCATTTGCTCATAATAATCCCAGAATCTTTGGATATGAAAAGCCTTCAGTAACTGGCAGAGAGAATTAGCTTAAAGTTGGCATACCTAGCTATATGCATGCACACTGTTATTTTTAAGCAATCTGTGTGTTTAGATGCCATCAAGCTAATTAAGAAGAATGGATTTGCACCAAACTCAAGTTTACAGTGCCACTGAATGGAGAACATAAATCCTCCTCACTAAGCTGATGTGTACCTTCTGAATCTCTGAGGTTTTTAAAATCACTAAATGCTAAGGACACAAAAATTCCTTTTTAAACAATGGTTTCCTCAATAAAGCTTAGCATATAAAATTAGATGTTTTTAAGAAATATTTTTCACCATGTTTCAAATCCAAATTCATTAAACACATGTGAAAAAAAATTCCTAGGAGAGTGAATAGGAGAAATAGGGAGATAAATAGATTGAATGGATGGATGGGTAGATGGGTAGATGAATGGATGAACAGACAGATGAATGAATAGATGGATAGATGGATGGATGGATGGATGGATGGATGGATGGATGGATGGATGGATGGGTAGAGGAAAAGATGGACAGACAGATGATTGATATAAAATCTATAATAAAAGCATAACATGCTAATTAGACTGGACAGCTGAATGACCTTCTGTACATCCTTCTGGACGACTTCTAGACGAAGCCAGAGCTGTGAGGGCCGAGGCAAGCCACTGAGGCTGTGAGGGCTGAGCCCCTTGCACGAATTTCGTGTATTGGGCCTCTAGTAGACAGATAATGTTCTACTATGTTAGAGGATGAATAAACAATATGTATGTATATGCTTTTATTATGATGCAAGTAAATTACTAGATTGTGTTGAATATGTACACACATTAGGTGAGTTGCACATATATATTATATAGTGTAATTTGTATCAAATCTCTTGTGTTGCTTGCATTTGGTATTTGTTGCTTGTGTAAGAGTGTGGGCTCTTGACGGTACACTATTTAGATTCAAACTACGGCTCTACCACAACTGTGTGTCCTTAGATAATCCCCCTAACCTCATGACTCTGAGTTCTCCCATCTGTAATCTGGAGCTAATTACCATATCTACTTCATAGAGTTGGTCTGTAGGTTACATGAGCTAGAGAGTATAAAGTTCTTATAAGGTGCCTGGGACATATGTGTGCTCCACAAATATAAGCATTTTCCATGATTGTTATCATTACTGGCGAATTATGTCAGATGTGCTTTTTATGGCAACACACACATGCCGTGTTTTGCAGAATAAAAGGAGATTTTCTTATATTGCGTGTGGACTCCCATAGCCTGTGTACTCTGTGCTGTAGTCTATGTTGGGTTGAATGCGTATTTTGTCTTGTCTGATGTGCGTGCATTTTCTCATGGGTCTCCATGTCTGGTTTCATTGCAGACACTATTGCACTGCACATGCTTTCCGTGTCTTGTTGGGGTGTGTACACAAAGCGTGGCTGCGTGTGCAGATCACGTTTTGCCCCGCACGTTCTGTTGGAACGCATGCGCACACTGTCAAATCCTTCTCTGGGATGTTAGCAGTGTGTGGTATGGCATGCCTGGGTGCCAATAATGGAGGCCACAGACTGCTCTGTTTGGCCCACATGATGTTTTGTGTATGTTTTTTAATAGAATTCGTTACTAATATTTAAAATAGAAAGGTTTCACACAAAATCAGACCACTGTTTTCTCTTGTACGAATTCCCGCCCTTCCCTGAGGAGCACTGCCCGCCTCAGGCACGGTGAGCATTGTGCAGTTCGCCACAGGTCCTGGGATCCTCCATCGTTCCCTCACCCAGACACCCGTTTTCAGAAGCTATTTTTCACATCATTGGTGCTGCCTTTCTCATGCCCAGCCTGCTTCACCCATTCACCCTCCTTTTCTGGCTCCTACAGACATCTGGGTTTGCAAACCATGGCTTATTAACACCCAAGGTTCAGACCCTTTCCTGCAAAACGTCAAGACCCCCCGATTCTCTGGACGCCCAATGCTTCCCTGGACCTGCTACTGCAAAAGGAAGTGGCCGCCAGGGGTACTGACCCTGCTGATGGAGAAGAGCAGCCCCGGCCGGTCAGAGCAAATGCCCGTGAAACAGAAGCGCAGCTTCCAGTAGAAGAGGTGCTCCCAGATGAAGGTGATGAGGCTGAGGGCCATGGCGGCCGCCAGCATATAGAACACGCCTGCCATGTTGTCGATGTCCAGCTGACTGCTCATCACCTCGTTCTTCTCGTGGTGGCAGATCCCTGTGAGCCACAGCGTCTCCAGCTCCTCCATCTCACCTGCACAGGAGATACGACCCACAGGCAATGAGAAGCGGGGCATGCGCTCTGGGGAAAGTGTCTTTGGGTTTGGGATACACATCCATGATCTGTGCTGTGTAACCTGAAAGCAATTTACTGAGCTTTCCTGGTCTGCATCACTCACTTGTTGAGTGAAGGTGATGAGGGTACCTACTTACTTACCTTCTACCTACTGGCACTTAGACTAGGATTCAGCCTTTACACACTACCCTTCAAGGGCAATGAAAATCAAAAAGGCTGCATATAATGATAAGTGGAAGCTAGAAGTGTGCGTGTGCACGCATGCGTGTGTGCGTGTGTGTGTGTGAGATCTCTAAGATACAAGAGACATGCAGAGCAAAACAAAGGAAGATGAAATGAGATAATGTATAGTTTGGCATTTTTGTATGTTTTTGCCTTTTTGTATGTTTTTGTTTGTTTGTTTGTTCATGTCATTATCATTATGTTCTGTCCATCCTATTTTTCTCTATCTCAAACGCAAACACACCCAATCCTGGAGCAGGACATGGACTAAACTGGCAGTCAGCTACAGTGGAAAGACCTGCAATCCAGTTATGACTTCATCACTCACTAGCTGTGACTTCGGAGCTACAGTTATCCTGCCTGTGAAATGGGTATAATAACACTGCCTATTTCCCAGATTTGTGGTGAGAATCAAACTCACACATGTAAAATTACAAACTGTAGTGCCTGAATCACAGGAACCCATAAATTGCAGTCTTCGCGGTACTGTTGTGAAGAAAATGCCCAGCACAGTGCCTGGCACACCATCGTCGTCAAATATATTAGTTTCTTCTCCCCTCTTCCTTTAAAAGAACATCCAGGATTATTCCAAATGGTCACCCGCAAACAATGCTCTTAGGTCTCAAAGCACTGATTGCAGGGAAGCTTCCCAGCCGGCTCTGAATGGTCCCTTGCAAATTACACACCTCCCACTCCGGTAAGCAATTAAAGAAGCAAGTGGGGTTTTCAAAGGAAATAAGGTAAGAGGCGTGCTTAGCATTATTTTGTCTCTCTTTTATGTGCATTTTATCCAGTTGCCATTTAGGAGGAAATTTTCTGATCTGAATGCCTAGCAATCATACTAACTGTCTAGCAATTCACTCAACTATGGCACTTAGACTAGGATTCAGCCTTTACACACTACCCTTCAAGGGCAGTGAAAAGCAAGGAGGCTGCATATAATGCTAAATGGAAGCTAGAAGTGTGTACATGCGCATGTGTGCAAGCGTGTGTGTGTGTGTGTGTGTGTGTGTGTGTGTGTGTGAGAGAGAGAGAGAGATCTCTAAGATACAAGAGACATGCAGAGCAAAACAAAGGAAATAGTCCACCTGATTACTGGGTCCCTCTCAAAGAACTTAATAAAATGACTGTTTTCATATTGCTCATCTGCTCCCTTTTTACGTTTCGAGAAATCAGTGTGTATCGCTGGTGGTTTGTTCTAGCTCTTGACTGATTGGATGGGACACAGAAAGCTAAGTCGGCAGTTATTGCTTCTTGACCTTTTGAAGATGTTATGAGTTTTCTTCTGATCTAGTCTGCAGCTGTTATTAGAAGTCGGCCTGTAATTACTTGCTATGTAATTTCTATTTTCTCTCTACTTGCTGTTGAGAATTTCATTTTGTCTGTGGTATGGAATCTGGGTGTGGGTTTGTTTTATTTGCTCTGCTTTTCAACCTGGTGACTCATAACTTTAATTCTGGAAAAATCTCACCCATTGCTGCTTTGTGTATTAACTCTCGCCATCCTATCTTTTTTTTTTTTTTTAAAAAAAACACTGATAGACTTTCATTTTTAGAGTAGAAAGTACAGAATTTCCACATACTCCTAGCCCCCATTTCTCTCACTTTCCCCTATTAACTTCTGACATTGGTAGTAGCATTATTTTTTTTACAATTTATGAACCAATCTGCATACATTATTATTAAGTCAAGCCCACAGTTTACACTGTGGTTCACTCTTTGCTTTGTAGGTCTGTGGGTACTGCTAAGTATTTAATGCCAAGCATCCACCATTGCAGTATCAGAGCGTATTTTCCCGAGCTCCAACTGTTCATCGCTCCCGCCCTCCCTCCATCTCAACACCTGCCCATCACTGGTCATCTAACGGCCTCTCTAGTTTTGTCTTTTCCAGAGCATCATATGGATGGAACCATGTAGTATGGGGCTTTCTCAGACAAGCTTCTTTCACTGAGCAGTATGTACTTAGGTTCTTTTGTGTGTTTCAATGACGTGATAGCTTGCTTCTTTTTATTGCCGAATAATATTCCATCGCACAAACGTATAGTCTGTTTGTCCGTTCACCTGCCGATGGACATCGTGGCTGCTCCCTGGTTTAACTAGTTATGAAGACAGCTGCTATAAACATTCATGTGCAGGTTGTGTCTGTGGATGCAAGTTTTCAACGCATTCGGGTAAATACCTAGGAGCATATCCCTAGGTTGCACAGTATGTCTAGCTTTGTAGGAAACCACCAAAATGCCTTCCGAAGTGGCTGTGGCATCATGCATTCCTCCCAGCAGTGAATGGGGATTGCTCCACACCCACACCCGCACTGATTAATGTTCTCAGCGTTTTGGATTTTCGCCATTCTAATAAGGTGTGCAGTGAGTGGTAACGTAATTCTCTAATGACACATGATAATCCTGTCTTTTTTCACTTCTGACAATTTTGTTTAAATTATTCTGGACCTTCTCATCCTATCCTCTAAGTTATTAACTTTGTTTTAATATTTCCCATTCCTTTATCTCTCTGTCCTGCCGTTAGATGATCTGCACATTTTCCAGTTCATTTATTCCTTCATTAGTAATGTTTAGCTTTATGTTTTAATTTTCAGCTATGTTAATTGTGACATTCATCTGGCTTTTTTAAAAGTTCTGCCAGTTCTTTTGATCGTACTGTCCTCCTCCTCTGTTATTTTTTAAACTTTCATATTTAATATTTTCAACCCTACAGTCTTTGGGTTATTCTCTGCCCTGCCTCCTCCCCGCTCACTTGGTTCTTGGGGCTCCCATCGTATTTGTTGTGTGTGCTGCATCTCATGGTGGATTACTTCCTTGTGACATTAGTAACTTTTGATGATGAGCTAATCTTCAGCAGACTTGTTCTCCCCCTACACCCAGCGGGCTCCCAAGCATACTGGGCTATTGAAGTGCCCCCACAACGGGGTCCTGGGTTTGCTTCCATCACGGTCCCAGGGACTTTCAATGCACCAGCTTTAGTATGAATTTTTTTTTACTGCAATTACCACACCATTTAGACCTCCATGCTCATTTTGGTGTTCATTTCTCAGCGCTTCAAACAGATGGCCAGCCTTCATGTACTTTCTTCGCTTTGATGGACAGTTTTTTCTAGTCTCCTTTTCACAGATGCGTTGACTCACTGGAGGTCTCAGTCTCACGCAGGGGTATCATTTTCTACTCCCTTGCACAATCCAGGGCCCCGTCTCCCCTTAGCTGCTCCACCTCAGCTGAAAAGTGCCATGGGAGCATCTCTCTTTCTGGTGCCTAAAGATTTCCCTTTCCTTTTCACTCTGACTGTGCACAGTGTGAGTGTGGGAATATGGGAATGTGTGTATGTGCAATTGCATGTAATCCTGAGTTCCGTGACTGCAGCATGAAAGGGCTCATGAGCCTTGGGTTTTCCATTGTACCACAATCATATACACATGTATAACTTTTGTAATCAGGATTTAAACCACGTATGCATTCATGGAAGGAGAAAATAGGAAATGTGCATCTTCTAAAGTTCTTCACGAGGAAGGGTGCTGATTACTCAGTGGTGCAGGCAAGGTGATGGGAAGAGCTATCCTGATTTCCAGTCCTTTCCTCCCAGCAGCCCTCAGTGCTTCCACCAAGTTGCGAACATCATGGGAGACCCTGTCATGTTATCTCATTGTCCACTCAGTGCCACCACCACCTTGTCCAAGAGTGACAGTATGGCTTTGTCTTCTCAAAAAAATTCTGAGGCCACCCCCTCAAAAATATCGTGTGCTGCCAACTTCCCACGCTCTGGAGTCTGTGGGGACACAAAAATGGGTCTCTTCCCCATGTTCGGTCACATTCCCAGCACGTCTTCCTTTTGGTGTTGTCCCATAGACAGCCAGGCTTGTGTGCCTGTAACAGGGTCAGGCTGGGTACAAGACACATCATCTTGATTCCTTTCAGAATGTGAATATAAAGACTCTCCCCTGCCCTCTCCCCAAACAGCGCCTCTCTCTTTGAATAAGTCCACGGGGCAAAGGAGACCCACGTCTGGGGAGGAGAACACAACGCAGTCTCAATGCTAGTTGCTGCCTGTTCCAATCACTTTCGTTATTCACTTCCTGCCTCACAGCCTTCTGCTACGCGTGTACTGAACTGCAGTTCAAATACTTGCTTATTTCGTTTTTAATTTACTCACGTATATTGTAATCTCCTTGAGGGAGACGAGGGACCGTGTTTTATGATTTTGGTGTTTCGCGTGGCCTGCAGCACACAGCAAGCGCTAAACCCGTATTTTCTGTTTGCTTCTTTCCTTACATCCCCGGGCTTAAATGGGGCAGCACTGCAAAAATGCGCAGGTCTATTGGGTGAGCGTTTCTGTCATATAAATAGAGAAAATGTAGAGCAAGAGGGACCTTGCAGTGGACCCCAGCGTCAGAGGCCGGGAGTTTGCATGTCCTCGGCTGGCAAAGCAGCAAATGCCATTTTCCTGAGGAGCAGCGCTGTGATTTCATTCGGCTGTCAGTTGCTCCATTACAAAGAGGCCGTGATCCCTGTCGATGTGATCTTGTAAACTGGAGCTGGTAAATGGGACAATTAAATGTCTTTCCTGCTGCAGACTCCTTCTTGCTGCAAAGACAAAAGCTAAGAGCTCTCCTGGGAGGAGAGGGAGCCTGAGCAGTGTCGAGTTTCAGCCAGGCCTGTATTGTCTTGCTCTCTGCACCTGAGAGCCCAGAGTTCTCTCCCTCTCTATTTTTACCTCTAATGACAGACAGGAAGTTCACGCGCACTTGGGGATGCCTTTGTATCCATGGAAGTTACACCTGTTCAGAGGAGCTTCCTATATCCATCTTCAGGGAAGAAGGTATTGCCAGCACGGGTCTCTCTGCCAGTCTCGGAGTTCTGTGCCATCCTAGGGAGGCTGTGTGTCAAACCAGATGTCACAGACCTCTCTCTTCCCTAAAGCTGCCAGTTAAAAGGCAGCGTGGTGAGGCTTCCAGAAGCAGGAGCCAGAAAGATGTAAAATCTAGAAGGGAACAGGTGAGGATATCGGAGACAGCACTGTGCACACGTATGTCTGAGACTTGCTGCCATTAGCAGTTTGGGTGATGCTGCAAGAGGCTGCATGAAACATGCAGAATTGGTCAGACCGAATCCTGTGCAGAAAGGACACAGACAGCGGGCCCACCCGCCTGCTCACTTCATCTATTCACTCACTTATAAGACAGAAGCCACGGCTTTCAGATTTGCAAAGATTAATGAATGCAAATCCAAGTAGATACCATCCAGCACATCATAGGAAAGAAGGTTTCAGGTAGAAAACATTGGAATGAGCTACAAATGGCAGTGCCCTTTCCCGAGGGTTTGGGGAGCATGTTGAATCATCCTGTAAGAGCTACACGGTCACAGGCGGTAGTATGAGAACCAGACCGCCTGCATTCAACTCCCACCTTCAACAGGTGCTACCCACTTGATCCTGATCCAGATCATCCTCTTATATACCCACCCCCACCCCCACACATTTATGAACTTTTTGATTCTTTTATTTAACAAAGTTACATAAATTCTCTTCTCTTTCAGGCACTCTACCAGAATTTTCAGAAACTAGGCCATGAGCCCTCGTATCAACTTAATGTGGCTGGTGCCATTATCACACCCATTTTACAGATGGGGCACACAGAGGCTAAGGAACCTGCCCAGTCTCTCTGAGCACCAGATGTAGGACAACAGCATCTACCGTGTGGCAGTTTACTTGGAATTCAATGAGGTTGCGCACATGCAGTACCTGAAACACACTTGTTACGCAATCAGTATTGCTGGTGATCACATTATTTCCTGCCTCACGCCAGGGAAGCTGGGGCTTGGGTGGATCACATTCTCCTTCCCATGCCCTCCCATGGAGCCTGTGATTCCAAGGGTGCGTGTCCAGAGAGAAGGCTTAGGCCTCCAAGAAGAATGTATGTTCAACAGTAAGAGAAGTCAGTTCCTTATTTAGCCCTCAAACTCATTCTCCCCACCTCCTGCAGTTGCTTTTCAGATTTGATTTCAGCCTGTTCTTAAGACTGTCCGAGCACTAAGGGCATTGCTTCCAGAAAGGATTTACGCATGCAATGTGACCAGCCTTCAGACTTGTTGAGCATTTCTCTCCCAGGTCAGTGGTGCAAAGTCAGTTGTGAACCTATACCCTTTAGACTTCACCCAGGGCCTGAGAATTTGCTGCAGTCCATCTTCTAAAATCAGCCCACACATGTACCCTTGCAGGTACACATCTACATATTTTCTTCCCTTGGTCTCTGGCCAAAGCACCTGACCCTAGGCAGTGATCGTATGGAAAGAAATAGTATGTGGTTTTTAGAAGCTGGGTTTAATATTTTGTTTCATTTCTGGTCAAGGCAACTATTGCTTTTTGGTGTACGGGCCGTCACGCCAACTGATTTGACATCATTTAGTTTTGCCTTACTCCTTCCCATACTCATTCACTCACTCATTTTCATTCATCCATCCATCAATTCATCCATTCATTAAATTTCTTAAGCACTCAGCACAGGATCAGCATCTCTGTATTTTTCTACAAAGATGGACAACAGTCTTTGGCCCCTTACAAGCTCAGAGTCCTGAGAGATAGACCTGTAGACCAGTGCTTAAGGCAAGACAAGATGACTGAATTTGCATAGGGCCATAGGCAGGAAAACAACGTGGAGTGTTTGGAGATCAGAGATTTGGGGCAAGGAAGAAGTGATCAAAGAAGGAGGCTGAAGGGCAGGAGCTCATTGCAAAGGACTCAGCTTTCATGCTAAGAAGTCTGGGGTATCCTGGGAACAGTGGGGCCATTGGATGAGACCAGCTGGGTGCTTGGTGGACCCAAGATTCTTCAGCTGTTGTCCATGGAAGCCTAGTGTCTCCTCACACATAATAGAAGGCAAGCTGTTACAGGTAGGTGGGGGATGAAAGATTTGAACAATGGCGCTCTAGTGTGGAGGAAGGTCACCAGGAAATGCTACCCCAGTAATACAACTACTAATAGAGGTGGGTCATGGCCTCAGAGGCAGGCAGAATGTCCAGATTAAACTCTCCTGCTTCCAAGATATGTAACAACTGTCATTAGTATCACCAGCACCATAACAACTTATTGTGGGTATACCAGCTATGTGGTATCATGCTGAAAACTTGGCAATGGCTATATTTGAGGTTCATAGCTCAGAGGTCTCCATCTCTAGGAAGTCTTCTCTGAATGCACAGGGATGTTGGTAAGAGACCAGTTTCTCCCATGACATCAGGATATCTTGTCAATAGAAAATCTATCACACTCAAGTATAATTGTCAATTTCTTCTACGTCCTCCCTACTGGGAAGTGAGTTTATTCAGAATGAAGAGCTTTCCTTGTTCTTCCTGAATCTCCAGTCCCTGGCGCAGATCTTGGCACATAGAAGGTGGGTCCATAAAAGCGTGTTGACTGTAGCCGTGGCTGAGAGATGCAATCAGTTGGACTGTCGTCCCATACACCAAAAAGGCTGTGGGTTTGATTCCTGATCAGCACACATACTAGACTGCAGGCTTAATCCCTAGTCTGGGTGTGTAAGGGAGGCAACTGATGCATGTTGTCTCTCATGTCAATGTTTCTCTCTCACAAATCAATAAAAACACACAAATACTCTTGGTGAGGATTTAAAAAAAAAAAAAGTGTGATGCCCTAATTGGTTTGGCTCAGTTCATAGAGCTTGGGACTGTGAACTGGAGGGTCCCAGGTTCGATTCTGTCAGGACAAATACCCTGTTTTGAGGCTCAATCCCCAGTAGGGGGCATGCAGCAGGCAGCTGATCAATGATTCTCTATCATTACTGATGTTTTTATCTCTCTCTCCCTCTCCCCCTTCCTCTCTGAAATTAATTTTAAAAAGAAAAGAAAAGAAAAGAAAAAAGAAAAGAAAAGAAAAGAAAAGAAAAGAAAAGAAAAGAAAAGAAAAGAAAAGAAAAGAAAAGAAAAAAGAAAAGAAAAGTTGTGTTGACGTAGATGAGGCTTTTCTTTTGTTTAGCTAGTGACTCACTGATCTGAGAATCAGCAAGAGACCAAGAGAGGAAAGAATCCATGAAGTCGCAGGCAAAGGGTCAGGAAATAGTCTCTGGAATGTGGGAACCAAGGCTGACCCAGGAGGCAAGCACGTTCTAAGCAAAGGTCCCAGCAACAGAGTCCCATGGTTCCCCACGGGGAACCGATTTCTATCCACAGCCAAACGCGTCAGAGTGACGTTGCTGCTGATCCCATTAGGGTTTGCTGTGAACACCAAGAGGGGAACTGACCCCATTTCAATCCTGTTTCATGTCTTGTCCAGGGATTAGGCACTTTGAGTTTCTCAGAAGCCCGAATGGAATTGGAAATGGCAAAGGAACAACTTTCTTTGTAGAAAATCTGGGGCACCATCATCACCAGGCTCCCGTTCTCCCGGAGAATGGATTCAGCCACTGAGCTCGGAGCTGCGGTTGGGAGTGAGGACAACTTGGGGTCTGCAGGCTTGAGGCCAACTCTGTTTCTTGCCTAGTTGTCCTGGAAGGAAGCCATTGGTCAGATCTGGGATTTAATATGTGGCCTTGAAAGAGCGTTAAGGTCAGCCAGACCATCTTACCACTGACCTTGGGACTTCAGTTTCATTAATTCTAAACTCTTGAGTTTAAGTCAGATGACCTTGGATCTGGCAATAATAGCATTTGGAGCCTAGAATCTCTGTATCCATAATCTCCGAGGGTCACTGAACAACTTGGTAAAGAGAAAAAAAAATACCTTTGGTGTGGGCTGAGGAGCCGGGGAGAGGAAGAATACAAGATTCTGGACATAAATAGACTAAATTTGGAAGATAAATCTCCCTTATTTAAATGTCAGAATATTCCATTTCTGTATAATGCTGAGAAGTCACAAAACCAGCATAAAAATAGGCTTAAATATATCCAGTTATATGCAGAGACAGGCTGCCTTTGGCATAAATGTTCCACCTTCCAGTTGAGGTCTCTGCTCTGTGGATGGAGCTCGAGCACCATGGAATTCATTGCAGGTTGTCGCCATCTGGCTGGGATTTCAGAAGGCCACGTGATCAACTGTGCAAGCTGGAGTTGGGGAATTTTGTGCACACAGGTCCCCAACCTGTGTCTCTTAAAGAAGAAAAAGGAAAAATTGGAGAGAGAATTGGGCAACTCCATCAGATGTCAAGCAATGTACATGGTCACAATTTTCTATTTGAGGGTAGAATTGGTGAGAAATAATTATCTGGAGTTATGTCTGTAGAACATTTTCAAGAAGTCCAGGAAATTCTGTGTTTAACAAGCACTTCTGGAGTCTACTGAACCAATTTGTCTCTTACACATAAAGATGGTCAAGTTGGTATGACTCAAAAGGCACATGCATTTGTGAGCACAAAAGAATTCGTAGTAACTTTTTGACTGCACATTTTCTCAATCAATAGTCCTCAAATTCCAATGACTCACTGTGTAAAAGTATGAGGGCTTTTTAATATCACAAAGGAATCCTCGAGTTTTAAAAGGCTATAGATGTAAGAAGAAGAAAAAAGGACAGCAAAAATTCTACATCCCATGCCAAAAAAATACCTTTCTCTCAGCAAGTAAAATGACGTCACTGCCTTTTAGCTCCCTTTCTATTGAAGTATTCTGAATAAGCTTCCTGCGACTGCAAGGTCCTTAAACAGAGAGCTCATCCCTGTTTTATCTGCATTCCCCTTGCCTAGGACAGTGCGTGCGAGTTTAATGAACACTCAAGACTTGGCTGTGGCATGAAGGAGAAAGAAGAGAAAGCAGAAATAAAAGCAAATGGAAGAGGAAGAAGGGGAGAGAGAGAAAAGAAGAAGGGTGAAGAACAGAAAGGGAAAAATGGGAGGGGGAGGCAGTTCTTATTTGGCTTCCTCCCTGCTTATCATAGATCGGAAGTACCAATGGTAGAGAGACCAGAGCCAAGGATGAGTAACTATCCGCAGAGCATACGGGGATAGGGGAGTAGTTACATACAGATACCAACTCAGGTAAGTATGCAGGGCAAACACTATTGACTTTTTGCCCCATTCTACTAATGATGCCGCTGAAGTCAAGTGAGAGGAATCAAAGCCTTGAACGAAGGAAGCTGGAGAAGAAATCTGCACCTCTAAACTACTGGCTATTTGGGGCCACTGTTCATTATGATTGTACAATGATACCCACCCACATAGCCACCAAAGAACACACCCAGATTCAGTTATGCAAGCCTGTTCTACCTCTCTCCTAGAAGACAGAAACAGGGTGCGCAGAAATAGAGGAGCCACATGCATTACCGGTGGGAATGTAAATTCGTTGTACTTCTGAAAACTCTTTGGGAGTATCTACTGAAGCAGCATCTATGTGCACTTGTGACCCAGCAATTTCATTTCTAAGTATATTCCCAAACAGCTAAGTGCCTATGTGCACAAAAATGTGCAAGGATTTTCAGAGCAGACAAAAATGAAGACTAACAATGTCCATCAAAGCAAATGTAGAACTAAATTGTAATATGTTTGCACAATGGAATACTATGCAGTAATGAAAAAGAATGAGCTGTAGTTAATTCATTAATATGGACTAATGCCACAAAAGACACAAATGAATATGCATTAGATAGCTCTGCCATTTATTTGAAACTTAAGAAGCAAGGCTGTCTGTGATCACGGAGGACAGAGTGTGTTAACCTGTTGGGGAGGACGTTGGCTGGGAGGGGCCATGAGAGTGCTTTCTGGGGCGCTGGCCATCTTCCAGATCTTGATCTGGGTGGTAATTACACAGTGGTATAAAAATGAATTGCACATGAGCTTTGTGCCAGAGAGTTGAGTGCACATTACAGTTTATAGAAGGCAAAAATAGAGTAAGAGTGGCATATTAGAGGTGAAGGTGTTCTCGCATTAGGGAGTCAAGAGAGGGCATAATAAAGAACATGGACAGAAGCAATATTTCCATCCAGAAAAAGAAACACCTTTGCTAGAAATATGAACTATTTACAAAGAAAAAAAGAGTCTTAAAGGATAAAAAGGTATGTACTATGTTAAATACATCCAGGTTGTTGGAATTATTTTTAAATAATTTTTAAAGAGTACATTTTTTACTTTTATAATTTAAGCCAGAGGTCAGAAATTTTTTTCTGTAAAGGGCTAATTGATAAACTTTTGCAGCTTTATGGACCAGATGGTGTCTGTCATAAACGCTCAACTCTGCTCCTGCCGCACAAAGGAAGCCACAGGCATGAGGAGTGCACGGATGATGCGTCTGTGTTCCAACAAAGCATCATTCACAAAGCTGGCAGTGGGCCACAGTTGGCATTATTTAAGCAATCAGTAAAGGAAAAAAAATTATTTTAAGAAAAACATATATACGAATAAGAATAACCCCCAATTTAAGACCTTCACCATTGTTACCACCTATGATACACACTGGGTATTCTTATACCATTCAAATTGGTGCGGTTGGTGCCATTAGAATCCCCAATTGAAAGAGGAGGAAACTGGCTGTTAAAAATTAGGGTAACTTTCCCAAGGTCATGGAACAAGTGGAAATCACTTCTTATGACCCAAAACCTTTGTTCTTAGCAGCACCCCTGATGCTACATTTATGACTTCTGTGTGTGAAATAATAAAAGCTTTAACAAATTACTAAGTAATAGAAAATGTTCATTAAAAATATATAGTAAAATAGTTAAATGGTCAAAAACTAGATGAAAAGACAACTCAGATCCCCCCTCCTGACTTTCACTAGTATTCAAAGGAGTTCAAATGAAGGCAACTCTGAGATAGTGTATGGTGCCTTCTATAATAGCAAAAAGAACCACAATGCTCAGAGCTGCTATAATGTTCTGAACTTGGTACAGTGACTCATTAGTAATAGTAAACAACAACCTTTGAGGGCATTAATATGACTATAAATCAAGGTTCCTAGGGATAGTTAAAGCCATTTACCTTTCAAACTCCACATTTAAGAATTTGTTACACAGAGCATTAATAAAAAAACAGGTATGAAGATGTTCCTTCCATAATTTATAATAATCTATAATAATCTATAATAATCTACTCTAATAAAAGTGTAATATTGAAATTGACCATTTCTCTGGGATGCCTAAGCCACGCTCACCAGCCAATCAGAGCAGCTGTATGCAAATTAACCCAGCCAAGATGGAGGCCAACCACCACAGAACTAGATCAAACAGGAGGCTTCCCTTGCACCAGGAGTAAACTGTCTGCCTAGGCCAGTTGGGCCTCTCTCTAATCAAGGCAACATAGTTGCAATTATAGAAGTCACAGAGCTGAAGCAGACAGGAGGCTTCCGAAGCACCAGCGATGGAGGAAACTGTCTGCCTAGGCTAGCTGGGCCTCTACTAAGGCAACATTCTTTCAATTATAGAAGCCACGAAGCTGAAGCAAACAGGAGGCTTCATTACCTGCCTAGGCCTCGGCTTAAAGTAATAGTGTTTCAATTATAGAAGACAAATAAACCCCAGAAACCTGATTCCAGCCAGCCTTGCTGGGATGTTGGGTCAATGGGAGCTGTGAGCAGCCTGAAAGGCTGAAAACAGCCCTCAGCCCCTCACCCAGGCTGCCCAGGCACCCCAGTAGGGACCTAAAACCTGAAGGAACTGTGGGAAGCCTGAAAACAGCCCTCAGCCCCTCACCCAGGCTGCCTAGGCACCCCAGTAGGGAACCAAACTCTGAATGGACTGTGGACAGCCTGAAAACGGCCCTTAACCCTTCACCCAGGCTGGCCAGGCATGCCAGCAGGTGGACATCCCCTGAGGGGTCCCAGACTGTGAGAGGGCACAGGCTGGGCTGAGGGACCTCCTGAGTGTACAAATTTTTGTGCACCGGGCCCCTGGTCTATAATAATAAAATCATAATATACTAATTAGACCGGATGTCATGCCTTGGCTGCAGCTGCTGGATTGAGGCAGCAGCCTCAGCTGCGAGGGAGAGATCTAGGCAGCCGTGGCTGTGAAGGCCAACTCTTGCACAAATTTCATGTATCAGGCCTCTAGTTACCTATAGGAGCAAAAAATGTTTCACATTAAAAAAATAAAGTAATGAAATATTATTTAATAATGAATATAATATTTTATGCAAAATTTAATTATAAGGACCAGATTATATGACATGAAAAAATGTTTAAAATATACTGGCAAGTGGAATATAAAAGTGTACATAACCAATAATTATTTAAAGAAACATGTCTGCAAGTAGCAAGGACCAGAAGGTAATTATATATTGAAAACAATTATGTTGAGGTAGTGGAGTGGATGCTTTTCTATGTATATTATATTGCTTTGCCAAATCAAAGTGTTGTTAAAAATGTAGACTGAGGGAGAGTTGGGGCCACTATTTATTTGTCGTGTCACTTCTACGTGAGGTTCTATGACATCAAGTCCTTCATTATGTTGTATTTCAACTTTAATGGTTCTCTTGACATTTGGTGTTCCTGATTTGAGCCATTCACTGATCGTCAGGAATAAGTTTGTCACTGCAATCTTGTTCCAATCCTGATGTCAGATTGATAGTAAACACTGCAACTGCAGATCTCAAGGGACCTACTGAAAAATTCCCTGAGAACTTACACAGATAAATACCCTTGGTGCTTCAACTCAGAGGAGCAGTCAGTGATTCTCTGGAATACTTACGGATTTTATCTGTTTCTTAAGTAAGTACTGTTTCATTATTATTCCAAATATATCTCTAGTTAAAATTAAGAGATAAACAAGTCTAATTTTTATGGTACCATCTAGTCACAGCCCAATGGCAACGCAGGTAGGCCCTCTACTTCTACTCTGTGCTTAAGATGGACACTTTCTTCTGTTGAAAAACTTCATTTCCAAATAAGTAGTTTGCTCTGACCTAGTTTCTAGGTTATAGGAGGTGTCCATTGCTGGGGCATCAAAAGTGTCATTAATCACCCACTTTGGGTTTATATCATCAAAGATGTTATTTTGTGTATAAATGAGGTTCAGGTGCATGGAAAAAAATTAGACTCAGTCAACCCATCACCAGGAATGATCTCAAGCCACACTTCCCCAGTGGTTTCAGATGGATCCACATTCACATGTGTACGGGATCAGGAGAGGCATTGGGTCCAACTCTGGTTTCCTATTGAATTTAATCAACAAAAGCACTGCCTCATTGTCTGCCCAAACGTGGGTCTTTCCATCTTGCCTGCTTTATTTTTAACAGTTATTACAGGAAAATGAAATCTCTGGAAGCAAGGTTTCATGTCTATTTTGTTTCTTTTTGAATGAGGAAGCTTGACATTCAAGCCTATTTGATGACTTCCACCATTCACACTCCACCCCGTATCTCCTGTGCTCTTTATTATGATCACTGTGCACACAGACACCTCCAAGTTCCACACCATTTGGTCTCAGGTTTTCACAATCACTAAGGGCTCTGGATATGGAAACCCAGTTAGCAGTCCTGAGAGGAGGACGACAAGGAGGGCGAATGAAACATGGGGCCAACACCCAATTTCATGGACTTCAAATGGGTGAGCTGTTGGCCAGGGGCGTATGTATGGAATACTTGCCCATCAGAGAATAAGATGCTTCCAAATGCTTAACGTTATTCTAAAGAGCGGTTCTTAAATATTTTTTTTAAATATATATTTTTATTGATTTTAGAGAGGAAGAGAGAGAGAGCAAGCGATAGAAACATCAATGATGAGAGAGAATCATTATTGGCTGCCTCCTGCATACCCCCTATTGGGGATTGAGCCCAAAACTTGGGCATGTGCCCTTGACCACAGTCGAACCCGGGACCTTTCAGTTCTCAACCTGATGATCTATCCACTGAGCCCAATTGGCTAGGGCCTTAAATCTTATTGTGTATTAAAATATCCCCAAGTAGATGCAAAAATGCCCCAGGGGGTAAAATGTCAGTATCTGCATTTTCCACAGGTTCCCCAACCGTGTCTGATGGACATAGGAGTGACTCAAGCATCTTTCTAGGTAAGGTTACTGTTAAGGGCAACAGAACAGGAAGCTTTAGTTATTTTTATATCCCACCACCCTGAGCTGTGAAGCTGCTCAGTTATTCTCTGTTGAACGCAGGTCTACAGGGAGAAGGAATGAATGAGCAAATGGCTTTGTCATTGGCGCCTGGTCCTTGCTAACTTGTTTAGATGTGATTTACAGATTAGCCTAGCTCAGCCCCAAATGTGATTTCTGCCTTTGAAGTCTCAATTTGATTAAAACATGTTTAGCAAGAAACCATAACTTTCTGAAATGCCAGGGATTATGCACCTTCGAGGAGCTCTGTGGGAAGCAAGCAATTTGGGCGACCAAGTCGGGTCTTTGGGAACCTGGAGAGGCTGCCTGTGTTGGAGCCGAACATCTGACTCCTCTTAATTACATTCTGTCCTTGTTTCATTCCTTCTCATCTCTTGCTTCTGGGCCCTGAGTTTTCCCCTAACTGCCAGGGTTGAATGATTTCAAAAATTAGGTTGAGCCTGTTCCCACGGTGCCGGGGCCCGGGGCATGGACAAACCTTCTCCAAGTGTAGGTCACTTTCTCTCCCACCCTCAACCTTTGTCACCAAGTCGTTTTTCCCAGCATCCTCTGCAGGGGACAGATGCTGTTCCTTCAGGGAAGGGCAAGGACACTGAGCCTGGATTCTGACTGATGTGTGTTTCAATCACAGCTTTGCCCCTTTCCAGATGAGAAAGCCTACCTTAGGGATGTTGATGAGGGTGACAGCAGATAAAGAAGCAATATTACATAATGATCAATGCAAGGCCCTGGAGCCCCCTTGCTTAGGTTCCAATATCAGAGCTGCCATGTACTACTAGCTTGACACCTTCCTTAACCTACCCGTGACTCAGTTTCCTCACCTGTACACAGGGACTAATAATCATAACTAAAGCCATTTAATCATTTTGAAGACTGAATGAAATTAATACATATAAGGATGGAGATGATTTTGTGACCCTCATTATCCCTCGCTGTTATTATAAATGTCTGTTAGGATAACAATGATAATGGCAGCTGTTGAAAGATTTCCACTTAGAGAATGGAAAACTGTTTCTTCCCCTCAACGGGAGTTCTCAGATCCTCAGAACTGCTTTTCCCCAACCCCCCATCCTTATTTTGGCATTTATCTCTTTAAATGGTTGCAATAGGATGTTGCTGAGTCATCTGAGGACACAAGGACCTATGTCATGAAAAACTGCTAGCTGGAGACGCCAGAGGGAGATCAATTAGACATCTCCGAGTCAGGAGTGAGGCATCCAGTGGTCTGTGCCCTGCTGTACCTCGGAGCCGAAATGGGCCAGCAGACACTCTCCCATGTCTTCAGTTTCATCTGCAACATGGCTCAGTGCTCAGCTGAACAAATCCAGCGTGCCCTATCAATGCCCAGGCTGAGCATTGCCTGACTGATCACCCACCACGCCTCTCTCTCTGATCTCTCTTCCCCACCCCTTCCTTTCTTCGTGTCTTCATCTCTCCTCTCCTTCTTTTTCCCCTATTACTCTCCCTTTTCCTTTTTCTTTGCTTTTGACTGTTCTTTTCCTCTTCATCATGTTCCCCTCCTCTCATTTCCCGTCTTCCCTTTTATTTCTTCCCCTCATCTATCTGTGTCGCTCTTGCCCTCCCACCTCCTTGCTCTCCGTTCTTCCCTTTGGCACCTTAATCTTTCCCCTTCCCTTAGGAGAAGAGGACAACCTACAATTTTAAGTCTTCTCTGCCCTTCTTGTCTTCCTCCAGGCAGTCTCAGACCAGGAGTTATCACACGTTTTCCAGCAAGGGACAGATAGGAAATATGTCGGGCTTGGCAGGTCACAGAGTTTTTGTGGCAACAACGCAACTCGGCCACTGAAAGTAGCTACAAACAACACCGGAATGAATGGATGTGGCTGTGTTTCAATACAATGTTATTTTCAAGACTGCGCGGTGGATGGATTTGGGCCGTGGCCATAGTATGCCACTCCCTATGGAGAATACTCCTTCTCTTGTTTACCAACTTGACCTCAAACCACAAACTCAGTAATAATTTATGATCCACTCCAGAGCTAAAACCCAGGAAATATGTCATCTTGCTGGTTATAGCCATTCCACAGGATTTGTATTAAAAAATATAAATAAAAGAGGAATACGTGACTACTACTGCACATAAATCAGACAATGGATGAATCTGCCTCTGTCTTACAATGAATAGAGGCTCAGAGGATTGGGAAAACTGTCTGATTGGATAGTGACTGCCTCGTGTGTCTCTCTTGCCAGAGACAGATATCTAATGTCCTTCCTAAAGAAAACAGCATCTTCTTCATCAGAAAAGATATTTAATTGAAGAAATAAGCCCTGCAAAAGCATGTCTGTAATGTCACCAAATCTATTCATTTGTTCATTCAACAAATTCTATTTGAACATCCAGTGTGTGTCAGGCCCAGTAGTGAGCCCTGAGGGGAGAAAGAGGCAACAAAAATGGACATGAGCCCTAGCTGGTTTGGCTCAATAGATAGAGCATCAGCCTGGGAACTGAAAGGTCCCAGGTTCGATTCCAGCCAAGAGCACATGCCTGGGTTGCGGGCTCGGTCCCTAGTGGGGGATGTGCAGAATGCAGCCAATCAATGATTCTCCTCATTGATGTCTCTCTCTCTCTCTCTCTCTCTCTCTCTCTCTCTCTCTCTCTCTCTCTCTTTCTCTCTCTCTCCCTTCCTCTCTGAAATCAATAAAAACATTTTTCAAAAAATGGACATGACAGGGTATGCCCTTGAGGACTTACAATGCAGTGTACTGTAGCCAGCCAGGGTCATGGACAGAACAGCAATGAGTAGGCACCTAATGTATGTCATGCACTGGGTTAGTGTCTTTATGATTGTTTGCACACTTAATCCTTAAACGACTCTCATTTAAAGATAAGAAAATGGGAAATTAATGTGCCCAAAGTCACACAGCTAGGAACTTACAGAACCTTCTAGCTTACCCCTTCACTTGCTTTGCTAAATGCCACAAGAATGCTACAAGTATGGAGCTAAAGGGCATCTAGGTCAGAGCTCTGGGCTCTAAGGAAGCCTTTCTGGAGGCCCTGAAGGATGGGCCAAATGTCAAATTAAGAAGCACCGTTAGGAGAAGAGGGAAGAAGGAATTCCATCCATAAAGGAATTCCATTTTCTTAAAGGGGGTGGGATTTCAGACACGGTAGAGAGTTGAATGGGGAAAATATTTAGGAGCGAGTGGGCCTTTGACAATTTCCGTACCCATACCACTAGGCCGTTCCTAAGCCAGCCCTAAGAAGATGGGCCCTGGAGGCTGCTCACAAATATGTCCATCCGGAGAGCAGAGGCACTGGCGCTCATCACCACCCACGCTGCGGGGCATCCAGCTCTCCCAAGCTCAGCCGGCAGCCCAAAGATATTAAGCTGGGAAGCTGGACAACAGCAGGGCTGAGGCTATTAGCGACCTATCCAGTGGCTCAGAGCAATTTATGAGAATGCTAATTAGATGCACAGAGAGCTCCTGTAATCACACAAACGCTCTGTACTCTGGCTGGCAGCATGGGTCCCAGCCATCAAAAGCCCATCCTGCCTGCTTCAGTGGAAGAGCAGCCGACAAAGTCAGGAACTAGGCACGTTCGTTCAGGGAAGCAGGGAGCGGGCTTCTCCTCAGGCTCCGCTCCATCGCTCCCCACTCCCAGATCTGAGCACCTCTATCCTAGAGGGCTGCTTCCCTAAGCTCTGGGTCTGTGTGCAGCCTGGCTCCTTACTAACACAAGAGCGGAGTGTGTGGTCCCTTCTGAGTTGTTATCAATCTGGATGAATCTTTAAAATGACTGCTTAGGCTTTAACTGGTTTGGCTCAGTGGATAGAATGTCGGCCTGCGGACTCAAGGGTCCCGGGTTCGATTCTGGCCAAGGGCATGTACCTTGGTTGCGGGCACATCCCCAGTGGGGAGTGTGCAGGAGGCAGCTGATCGATGTTTGTCTCTCACTGATGTTTCTAACTCTCTATCCCTCTCCCTTCCTCTCTGTAAAAAATCAATAAAATATATTTAAAATGACTGCTTAGGAACTTGCAGTACAAAAGGGATAAGGGGAATGGATAGGTACGCAATGTACCTATCCAACTGAAATCATAGATGTGGTGTATTTCAACGATCTCATATAGATTTACCTTATGTGCCCCAATAAGCTATCACTGGGGTCACTAGCTAGGTTTAAAATTGGGAGAGTCCCCACAAAACGGGTTGTTGATCACCTACTTAACACAATATTAATACAAGAGATGCATATGTCATATCCTTCACATGTTTCATATTTGATATCAATCACATATACCTAAATATGATATAAATACAATGGGATATGCCATATTAATAATTTATATAAATATATGGTGATCACTGGCAATTAGGAAAATGCAAATCAAAACTACAATGAGACATCACCTCACACCGATGAGAGAGGCCATTATCAACAAGACAAGCAATAACAAGTGATGGAGAGGTTGTGGGAGAAAGGGAACCCTCATCCACTGCTGGTGGGAATGTAGATGATACAACCACTATGGAGAGAAGTCTGGCAGTTCCTCCAAAAACTGAGAATAGAGCTACCATATGACCCAGCAATTCCTCCCTTGGGTATATACCCCAAACCCTCAAAATCATGTATTTGCAAAGATATACGCACCCCTATGTTTACTGCAGCATTATTCATGGTGGATAAGACATGGAAACAATCAAAGTGCCCTGCAATAGAGGACTGGATAAAGATGTGGTACATATACACAATGGAGTACTACGCGGCCATAAGAAAGGATGAAATAGTACCATTTGCAGCAACATGGATGGACTGAAGCTAAGTGAAGTAAGTCAGGCAGAAAAAGCTAAGAACCATATGATTTTACTCATATGTGAGATACAAAACTGAAAGTTGTGAACACAAACAGCAGGTGGTGGTTGCCAGAGGGAAGGGGTGGGGGGAGAAGGGGGTCCTAATATAAGGTGACAGGAGAAGATTTGGCTTTGGGTGGTGGGCACACAGTGCAATATACAGACCTTGTAACATAGAAACCCACACCTGAAACCCATACGTTCATGTTGATCAGTGTCACCCCAATCAACTTAATAAAAAAAGAAAACATAAAAAATATGGGGTAAATACATAGATTTAATTTTATTTGGTCAATATATTTAGACTAGTAATGTCTCAGACACAGACTAGTCATGTATTTTTGAGTTTAAAAATAAACCTACAGCCCTACAGGATAGAGCATCAGCCTGCAGACTGAAAGGTTCCAGGTTCGATTCCAGTCAAGGGCATGTACCTTGCTTGCGGGCACATCCCCAGTAGGAGGTGTGCAGGAGGCAGCTGATCGATGTTTCTCTCTCACTGATGTTTCTACCTCTCTATCCCTCTCCCTTCCTTCTGTAAAAAAAAATCAATAAAACATATTTTAAAAAATAAATAAAATAAACCTACGCCATGAAAATTGAGCAAAGTACAAAATGGAAGACTAAGTGTTTGTCAGTGCTAAAGCACATTCTTGAAACAAAGGTGATATGGCTACTCGTGACCAAGATTTCTCCCAGCAGCATGATTTAATGAAAAGATGATCAGAAGTGGACTCACATGAATTTGGTGCAATTTTTATGACAATCTAGACAGAAGGTTGTCCATACACCAGCAGCAGCAGCATCATCTGGGAGCTTGTTACAAATGCAGAATCCTAGGCTCCCCCTCCCCAGACCCACTGAAATAATAATTCCAGGTGTTTCCATTCATGCTCAAGTTTGAGAAGCTCTGCTGTAGCTCACTTAACCTAACCGAGCTTCATTTTCCTGGTCTATAAAACAGATAATACGATCAACTCTAGAATGCTGTATGAAGATTTACTAAAACTATTTGTAATGTACTTATCATGGAGCTGAACCACTGAGAGCTCAAAAACAATCATTTTCTTCCTTCGTCTCGGCATGATTTGCTTCTGAACAATATCATTATACAGCCTGTTCTCCTCAGCATCTTTCTGCTAGCTCTATACATCCAAAGGGCTTTCACTCCTCTTGTTTTCCTTCTTCCTGTCTCTTCAAATCCCAGAATCACATAAAAAATTTACAAAATCCATGAGATTGGTGGGGCCTATGAGATCACGTGTTCAATACCCTCCACCCGCCCCCCACCCCCACCCCAAAGCCGAAATGCCATTTTTAGGTCCCAGATTTACTCATTATTTATGTTCTCACTCAAGTATTGCCTTTTAGGTGCCAAAGAGATACCAGGCACTCAAGACTCAACAGATATTTTCTCAATTCTCAATGAGTTAATGAATGAGGTTCTACTCTATGAGCTCTGGCCAAGTCTATCCTTTATCTAAATCTCACTACACTTATTTTTTGTGTGACTTTTTCAGTCCTTTCATTCTTCCATTAAAAAAAACAACAAACTAGTTTATCTCATATCTCACCTTGACTACTTTCTAACCTACCCAAGACAGTAATATATGTATATTACTTCATATACATGAACTATTGTAAATATGTTCATATTTTGAGATTAGATATTTTAAGTTTATATATTACCCACCAACTAGACTATAAGTTCCTGGGAGGAAAGAAACAAAGACTGTGACATTCCCTTCTCAAAACATTTGTGCCTAAGAAGGTAATATTTCCTTTTGTTTTTAAATCCTCATTCACCCGAGGATATGTCCATTAATTTTAAAGAGAAGAAGGGAAAGAGAAAGAGAGAAATACCAGCATGAGAGAAACTTCGATTATGCTGATGTTTCTCTCATACATGCCCCAAAGGGGAACTGAACCCAAAACCTAGGTATGTGCCCTGACCAGGAATTGAACCCATGACCCTTCAGTGCACAGGACAACACTCCAACCAACTAAGCGACACTTGCCAGGTGGAAGGTATATTTCTCAGTAAATGATAGTCATGATCAAAGCTGAAAAGAACCTAAGAGTATTATTACTAAACTACTGAGAGCAAATATCCCCACAGTGCACTCCACTATTTCAGAAAGGACACAATGATCATACAAGATAAAGGAAGGTGAGATCTTGTTGGGATCCTGTGCATCTCTTACAGCAGATCAGTGGCCTTTTTCCTAGGGACATCATACTTGGTGGGCTTCATGTAAGAAGTTTCCCCAATAACCTTACACTCCTTCAAAGGTTATATTTATACAGTTCATTAAGGATTTTTTAAAAAAATATTTTTGAAATTCATTACTCCTAATTGTCCACGAAAGCTACTCTATAACAAGAGATAAACACTCCCTTCTAGAGGATGAATAATAATTAGGTACTGCTCAGCACTGCTCTTTACAGGTCTAACTTTAGAGCATAATTAATCCTGTTGAAGCTGCATAAGATAAGTGAAATATTTATGCAGCTGTGTTAATTTATGAATTTACTCCTAGAGAGCCATTCAGAATTGGACACGGCTTTCCGGGAAGGTTATGTTAAGACGCCCCCTCGAGCAACGTCATTTCTCTCCAATGTCTTTGCCTCCAGATGGTCTCTGAAGATGAAGCTAGAAGACACATTTCCCAACCCTGACAGTCTGACCAGGAAAGCAATGAGCCAGAACATATTTATAAGAATCTAGACACTGCTAGTACAGGGAACATGCCTCTGGCCTAGCTGAATGCCTTTACTTTTTATTTTTTATTTTCCAAAAGGAGGACATTTTCTGTTGTTCCCATGATACCAACTGGACCATATTCTCACCAATATAAAACTAAATAAAGTGTGCTGAATACTGGAATTGTGGATGGACAGTGATAATGAAAAGGAGGAAGAAGAGGAGGAGGATGGTGATGGTGGTGATGATGGTGTTAATGGTGGTAATGAGGACGGTGATGATAATGGCATTGGTGATGCTGATTATGGTGGTGATGTTAATGATGATGGTCATGATGGTGTTGGTGATGCTGATTATGGTGGTGACAGTGATGGTGACAATGATGACAGTGGTGGTGGTGATGATGATGATGACGGTGGTGATAATAATAGTGTTGGTGATGATGATGATGATGATGATGGTAACAGTTACCATTTATTGAAACATTTCTATAGTCGGGTGCTATGCTAGCTAAGCTCTTTACATACATTGTCTCATTTCATCCTCACACCAACCTTATCAGGTAAATACTTTTATACCCATTCACAGTTAAGGCTAAGAAAATCACCTCTTTCGCAGAAGTATTTATAAATGGGACAAAAGATTTAGTTCAGATATGCACTAAATAACTCCTTCCTAAAGGTGTCTACAACTCTTATGTGTCTAATTAGCCAATTTTGAAAGACAGCTTAGAGAATTAAATATATCAGGAGTCTTACATAATTGACCCCCTTCTGGATTAAGGTTCCTTGAGGAGAGGCTTTCCCCCTTACTAGGTAGGGGGCTCACAAATCCTCTGAACTTCACTTTTTCCTCTGTGAAATGGGTAAAAGCAATATTTCACTTTATAAGGTTGCTAACAATATTAAATTAAAGAACACATGTAATATACCCAGTATGATAATTGACATATCTTATTCCCTAAATATGTTGCTGTTTCATAGCAGATTCTGCATGAGTGACAGCAATGGTGGGTAGGAGCAGAGTTGGAACTCATTATTTGACAGTTATCCTCCATATTTAAAAGTTTCCTGTCAAATGAAACACATCCCAACACTAATCATTCATCCATGTGCATATTTTTTTTTCATGAAATCCTTCGTTGGCCAGTTATCCGTCATGTTCAGAATTCTGTGGTGCTTACCGTTATAAATAATACTCTTGTTTGCTGAGTAGTTCACTCCATGTAGGGTTGCTTAGGCAACCACAGTGGTAGAAGGAACCATCAGTCCTAATCTTTCATCCCTGTGTGTGTCTATAAACCTTGTCCTATAACATCAAACTCTGCTCATAAAAGGTAGAGCATACTTCCAATCCTTTGACCTTGGGCGTGGCCAT
>PVJC01001244.1:0-26465 GCA_004026665.1 Murina feae
GTAGAAACTTTTTCAGATCTCAACAAGCTCTTTAAAAAGTTTGGAAACAAAGATCCAAACACTGAAAGACTTTCATTAATAGAGAGGAATATTAATGGTGCATTATCTGATTACAAACAAATCTATGATGAAGAAATAAACAACAACAACAAGCAAACTACCATGGCCATACTTCTGAAAAGAGTGACATCTCCTCAAGAACAGCCTCAGGCAGGTCCTTCAGGAGGTGTTCCAGAAGAAAGAGTTGTTATCATAGGAGATGACAGCTCCATGCTTGGTATTGCCCCTGAAGACCTTCTAGTGGGACAAGATGTGGAGCTGCAAGACAGTGATATTGATGATCCTGACCCTGTGTGGGCCTAGGCGAATGTGTGTGTGTGTGTGTGTGTGTGTTTTAGGTCTTACCAAAAAAGAGTCTAAAAAGTAAATAAAAGAAATTTAAATAGAATAAATCTTATAGAATTCTATATAATAAAAGCCTAATATGCTAAGTGCCCAGTTGTCTGGTCATCTGTTCAACCAATCAAAGAGTAATATGTTAATAATATGCTAAGGCAGCTCAACCACCCACTATGATATACACTGACCACCAGGGAGCAGATGCTCTGAGTGGTAGGTTAGCTTGCTGTTGGGGTCTGGTGGAGCAGGACCGAGTGAGATGGGCGGGACATGCCCTGGAGCCCTCCTGCAGTCCCTCCCCAGCTGGCCAACTTCCTGTGTCCCTCCGAGGCCCTGATTGTGCACTGATGGGGTCTCTTGGCCTAGCCTGCACCCTCTCACAATCCGAGACCTCTCAGGCAATGTTAGAGAGCCAGTTTCAACCCGATCCCACAGGCCAGGATAAGGGACCCCACTGGTGCACAATTCATGCACTAGGCCTGTAGTACAGATATAAAGAAAGAATATATTTTTGTGTAGATGTATACTGTGTTTGTGCTTTAAGCTAAGTGTTATAAAATAGTTTAAAAGTTAAAAATAAAAAGTTTATAAAGTAAAAAGTTATAGTAAGTTAAGGTTAATTTATTATTAAAAGGAAAATGTTTTATAAATATTGTGTGGGCTAACTGTTTATAAAGTCTACAGTTTATAAAGTCTACAGTAGTGCACAGAAATGTCCTTGGCCTTCACATTTTCTCAGCACTCACTCACTGACTTATTCAGAGCAACTCCTAGTACTACAAGCTCCATTCATGGTAAGCACCTTATACAGGTATACCATTTTTTATATTTTACACCATATTTTTACTGTACCTTTTCTGTTTTTATATGTTTACATACAATATTACCAATTGGTTACAATTGCCTACTCAGTACAATAACATGTTATACAAGCTTGTAATGTAGGAGCAATGTATACCATATAGTGTAGGTGTGCAGTAGGTTGCACCACCTACATTTGTGTAAGGACACTCTATGATGTTCTCAAAACAACAAAATTACCTAATGATGAATTTTTCAGAACATATCCCCAATGTTAAGCGACATATGACTGGATATAAAATGAGCATATCGATAAGCTCAAAAGACTTCTATCATTGAGAAAGAAATCAAGGAATTCTAGTTAGTCACATACACACCCTCATCAGTTCATGAAAAGTTAATAGTATTTTAGAAGGTGGTATTGTAGTCAAAACAATATAATATATGAGTCAACTTTGTGGTCCATCCAGCCTACAAATAGACTTGTATGAACTGTGTAGTTTTTAAGATTGTGCTTAATAATATTCTCCGTATGGGCAAACTAATAACGATGGTGATCCCCTGCCTGTAGATTTGCAAAACAAATTCAAAGCCCATGCATATATATTCTCTCATCCATTACTCCTCCTCTTCCTAATTCTATAGGAAAGCTTAATGGCAAGAACCTAGACTGAAATCATTCCAAAGCCTTGATTTCTAGTATATAAAATGGTAATAATAAAACTACCCTACCCTCTATCTCACAGGAATATTGTGAGAAGCAGATAAAACATATAAACTGTTCTGAAAACATCCCCAAATATGCAACACTTTATTAATATGAACAATCTTTACATTACACACTAGTGATTGATCAGTCATTCAGAAATCTTTCTAAGTTGCCCATCTAATGAGAATTCCTCCAAGAGAATAGAAAAAGTGTCCAGCTTCACTAAAAAACATCTGTCTAGATCAACAGAGGGAGAGAATAAGCAGAAGACATGGAGATGTGTAAAAGACGCAAGGTCACAAAGAAGAAATTCACAAAGTAAATTATCACTCCAGCAGTGCTCAGCTAAAACAAATACTACATTAAGTTGATAACAAAAGTAGATATAGTAGCACAGTTTACCATAGCTAAGATTTGGAAACAGCCTAAGTGCACATCAGCAGATGAATGGATTAGAAAACTGTGGTACATCTACACAATGGAATACTATGCTGCTGTAAAAAGGAAAGGAGTTCTTACCACTTGCAGCAGCACGGATGGAACTGGAGAGTATTATGCTAAGTGAAATAAGCCAGTCAATGAAAGAAAAACAGCACATGATCTCATTTATTTATGGATAATAAAGACCATTATAAATAAATAAATAAATTATAAATTGATGAACATAAACAGATACAGAGGCAGAACAGCATTGAACAGACTGTCAAACTACAGCTGGAAAGCTTGGGAGGGTTGTGGGGGGGAGTTAAGAGATCAACTGAAGGACTTGTATGTATGCATATAAGCATAATCAATGGACACAAGATACTGGGGGAGTAGGGGAGGAGGGGGGAAGGTCAATGGAGACTTATTTAACACTCTTTGTAATGTTTTAAGCAATAAAACAAAATTTAAAGAAAGTATATATAATCTGCTTTAATTCTATACGCATGGATTTAGACCAATTAACATTTCCAAGTCTCCTACCGTGCTCAAAAATCATCCCATTCTAGTTTCTAGGTCATCTGAGAGGGGAAGTTTGGTTCTTGGACACTTTCTAATCCTGTAGAACCTATAATAGCCTCTTATCACACCATCCTTAAAGTTTACTGGACTGGCCTTTAATATACCTTAAGGGAATGATACCCTCTTCTCCAAAGACATAGTCAAGTGGGAATAATCATTGATAGTTTCATGTGTGTTAAATGAGAAATAGATCTGATTCATGAAGCTTGGAGTGCCCTGGGGATATCCTTTAATCTGGAGATATTACTAAGGGGAAAGTACCTAAAAGTCAACCTCAAACATGGCCCAGCATATATACCTGGTTCAGGTTAATTTGTCCCAGAACTGTAATTTACCCTATATTATTGTCCAAAGACAATTTTTTCTCAAAGTCCAGGTATTATTTTCTTATCTATAGGGTTCTATTTTTTAAGTGAAACAGTACTTTTAAAAAATATTTTTATTGATTTTAGAGAGAGAGGAAGGGAGAGGGAGAGTGAGATAGAAACATCAATAAGAGAGAACCATTGGCTGTCTCCTGCATGCTCCCTATTGGGGATCAAGCCTGCAACCTGGTCATGTGCCCTGACAGGGAATCGAACTGCTGATTCGGTACATGGGTCAATGCTCAACCACTGAACCACACAAGCCAGGCATGAGACAGTATATTTTTAATGTGGACACCACTAATAGTTGCTAAATATATTCTATTTATTTGAAATAATAAAATTAGACTGGTATTCTGGTTTTTTTCTGAATTATTACTCTTTATGTGACTTTGGAAAATATACAAAAATTACCCATTCAATATCTTGGTTAAAAGTTGACAAAAATAATTTCTTTCCCTTTAAACAAATAAATCAAACTCAAGATTGCAATGGAAATGGCGCCACTCTCTGAAGTATTCATAAATATTTCCTTAAAATATATCTCTAAAACTTGTTTTGCTTTGGAAACCAGAAGAATCTTGCACATTTTTGATCCCCTTTGGAGGCAACAAAGCAACAGCCAAGTTCTGAATTGATGGAGGCGTAAATGAACTAATCTGGCTGCAAATCAGAGTGGCCTGGGGAGCTTATTAAATAAAAGGGGGAAAAAACAAAATAACAAAGAATATAACAAAACAAAACAAAAACAAACAAACAAACAAAAAAACAGGCTCCATCCAAGAACCTCCAAGGTCAGGACCAATGAATCTATAATTTTTATTCTTTTTTTTATTGTTGGTAGTATTACAGATGCCTCCCATTTCCCCCTTTTTGCTCCTAGTTCCAAAACATCTATAGTAGTTCATCCCATCCTCATGCATCAACTCTGCTCTCTTCTGAGGATTCTCCTATCTATCTCCAGCCCTGACATTTCTCTTGAACTCCAGACAAGCCCTCTGGGTGTCTCAGGGGCACCTCAAATGCACTAGGGCCAAAACACTCAATCCATCTCTTTTCCTTTCCAACTTGTTATTTCTTTACGTCTGAATTTAGGTTGTTTTTCTTAACATGAAAAATTGTCCTGTGCCAAGATACCTTGCATTTTTTTTTGAACTGGAATTCTAACTTGCTCACAACCGTATACCTTAATCTTTCTTTAAAAATAATTTTTAAAAACTTACAATCAAAATTTCTATTAGACACATTTACCATCCTGCACTTGCCACTTTTATATATATCTATATCTATCTCTAAATATATATATATTACAGGCCCAGTGCACAAGAATTTGTGTAGTCAAGGGGGGTCCCTCAGCCCGGCCTGTGCCCTATTGCAGTCTGCTACCCCTTGGGGGATGTCCACTTGCCAGCAGGGAGCAGGCCTAAGCTGCAGTCGGACATCTTTAGCACTGCTGAGGAGCCAGGAGAGGCTCCCACCACCACCACTGTACTGGCAGCCATCAGCCTGGCTTGTGGCTGAGCAGAGCTCCCCCTGTGGGAGTGCACTGACCACCAGAGGAAGCTTCTGCATTGAGCGTCTGCCTCCTAGTGGTTAGTGTGTGTCCTAGTGACCAGTCATTCCCAGTCGTTGTGCTTTTAGGGTCAATTTGCATAGTACCCTTTTATTATATAGGATAGAGGCCTGGTGTATGGGTTTGCCCTGAAGGGTGTCCTGGATCGGGGGCGGGGGAGAGTCCCGCTGGGGTTCCTGGCCAGGCTGGGTGAGTGGCTGATGGCTATTTTCATGGTGGTCACACCCCCTTCAGGGTGGAGGTCTCCCCTGGGGTGCCTGGCCAGCCTGGGTGAGGGGCAGATGGCTGTTTTCATGCTGGCCACACTCCCTTCAGGGAGGAGGTCCCACTGGGGTGCCTAGGCACCCTGGGTGAGTGGCTGATGGCTGTTTGCAGATTGGGCACAGCCCCTTTGGGGTGGTTGGTCCTGCTGGGGTGCCTGGCCAGTATGGGTGAGGGGCTGATGGCTGCTTGCAGGCTGGTCACAGCCCCTTCAAGGTGGGGGAGTCCTGCTGGGGTGCCTCGACAGCCTGGGTGAGGGGCTGATGGCTGCTTGTAGGCTGGCCACAGCCCCTTCAGGGTGGGGGGGGTCCTGCTGGGGTGCCTCAACAGCCTGGGTGGGAGGCTGATGGCTGTTTGCATGCTGGCCAAGCCTCCCAGCAAGGACCCTCACCCCATAAGGGTGGGGTCATCCTGGGTGAGGGGCTGATGGCTGTTTGCAGGCTGGGCACAGCCTCCAACGAGGCTGGCTGGAAGCAGGTATCTGGGATTTATTTATCTTCTATATTTGAAATTGTGTTGCCTTGAGCGAAGGCCACAGTCGGCCTAGGCAGGTGCAAAGTTTAGCTTCCTCCATAGCCGGGGCAAGCAAGCCTCCTGTTTGCTCTAGCTTCCTGGCTGCCGGCCACCATCTTGGGTGGGCTAATTTGCATATAGTTGCTCTGATTGGCTGATGGGTTAGGTGTGGTGGAGTGATGCCTAATTTGAATATTACTCTTTTATTAGATTAGATATATTTTAAGTATGAACCATAGAAAACATCCTTCTTTAGTTAAAAAATCTAATACTCTTAGTATATTATTACCATTAAATACTAAATGGTGTCCATTTAAAATAGGTCCTGATTAAAGTATCAATAAAGTACTAGGAGATGCAAGTTCTGTCATCAGCTTTGTGGAGAGATTGTTTATTCACCAGATTACATAGAAGCAGACACATCTGGTTCAAAATTGGCGCTGGAGTTTTACTGAGTATATGAGAACAGAATTTAAGCTGCAGCATTTGTTTGGATTATCCAATCTATTATTTAGTTTTGCATAATGAAGATAAATATAAAAAGGGCAAAAATCACACTTACATAGGAGGTTGTGTTAGTATCAAAAACTGTGCTATGGACAGGGCTCCATCTTGGTCAACTCTCTCCCCAGCCCTAACTGTCCCTCACCATGATCTCACACTAGGAAAGAAAAAAAGGTGGGTGGCCTTTCCTGGAGCTCACTCTCCCAGAATGCCTCAGGAAAGAAATCAAACCACTGAAAGAAAGACGAGGCAATCTAAGGTTTGGGGATAGTGAAATATTAGGTCAAGTTGAAAGGCTAAAGTTAAATCTGGATAAAAGACAGCTTATATTTGAATATGGTCACCAATAAACTCTACCTCCTGTACCTCCCCATACACAATTCCTTATATTCAATTACAAAATAAAAATGACAGTACAGATGGGAAAAGTCCAAGCTTTAAATCAGCCAACCATAGATTGAAATCTTAGGTTTGTTAATTAATACTTATGACTTTGAGCAAGTTGCTTAACTTCTCTAAGACTCAGTTTCTTCCCTTGTAAAAAAAAAAGGGATACTAATACTATTAATAATATATTCTAAAATTGCTGAGAAGAGGTAATGAGAAACCACATATAAAGTACATTGCACATAGTAGGCCCTGAATAAATGTGTTTTTATTCTTATCATCAAGTGCCTAGAGGAATCACTTTATACTTCTATCATTAAATTGCATTATTTTAAAATATTAGGTTGAATTATGCCAAATTGCCCATTTTTTCAGATTAGAAAAAGTCAAACATCAGCAATTTTATGTTGGGCAGCTTAAGATTTTAATTTTAAGAAGTACCCTGGGGAAAGGTATACTACGTTTTAATACCTGATTCTATGTGACAAAGATACAACCTGATCCTTTGAAATTAAGTAAAGTGAATGCCTATGCAGTTGAAAGATGACTATCTGGTGCTAAGTGCAGGACACATAAAAAGCAACTCTGTTAATAATACTGGTCAAGGGCTGAAAGCCAGGGTATTACAATGCAACTGGCATGACTTGGCTACACTACTATGAAGAAATCATTAAAGAACTCTAAGAATAAGGAGGAGACCATGTATATATACAACAAAATTAAACATATGCTTGGGCCCACAGGATTGTTCGCTACAAGAAGGGTAAAGAGCTTAATGAAAACCATGCACTCAAGACAAGGACAAATTTAACATATTCTGCCTTTCCTTCTTAGTCTCAAATGACAATTTGATTTTTCAAAGTAATCCATATGTTTTGAGGAAAGAAAAGGGGGGAAAGGTCATCCAATCTCCAAATACAAATCAAAGCATAAAATGTAAATAGAAAAATTACTCCACAGTTTTTGAGATATAAAAAATTTGAATACAAGAGCACTGCGAATAGTGGGGAAATATGCCTGGTCTTTATGTACTATAATAGAAAGTAAAAAAACAAAAAACAAACCACAAAATCATGTAGGTTTAGAAGCAGTACAGTGTAATGGAAAGAGACTGGCGCTTAGGAACCAGAAAAATCTTCATTCCAATTCTTGTTTCACCACTTATTAGCTGTGAGACTATGGGCAAGACTTCACACCTTTCCAAAAGTGTTGTCAGAATTAAATGAAATAATATATTTAAAGTGCTTGCAGCCCTAACGGGTTTGGCTCAGTGGATAGAGCATCAGCCTGCAGACTGAGGGGTCTCGGGTTCAAATCCAGTCAAAGGCTTGTACCTTGGTTGTAGGCATATTCCCGGTAGGAGGTGTGCAGGAGGCAGCTGATCAATGATTCTCTCTCTTCAATTTTTTAACTCTCTATCCCTCTCCCTTCCTCTCTGTAAAAAATCAATAAAATACATTTTTAAAAAATGTTTATAAAGTGCCTGCTATGCAGGGTAGGGTAAGAGGGAGTCCAAAGGGTGGAGCTGTCTATAAGAGACCCACCTCAGAATGAAAGATACACACAGACTAAAAGATACTTCATGAAAATGAAAAAAAAAAAAAAATAGAAACAGTCTCATAGATCAAGAACAGACTGGCAGCTGTCAGAGCAGAGGGGGTTTGCAGAGCTCGGTTAAAAAAAAAGTGAAGGAATTAAGAGAAACAAAAAAGAAAAAAACAAAGAAACAAAGAAATAATGAGAGAGGGAGAGAGAAACTCATAGATACAAACAACATTATGGTGATTACCAGAGGGAAGGGGGTAAGGGGTGGTTTAGGGTGTAGGGGGATAAATGGTCATGGAAGTAGACTTGGCTTGGGTGGTGAACACACAATATAATATATCAATGATGTATTATAAAGGTGTACACCTGAAACCTATATGATTATATTACCAATGTTACCACAATAAATTCAATAAAAAAGTAAAACTAAATAAAAATAAAGTGCTTGACATGTAATAAGTATTATAAAACCAGAAAACAACCTGTTCTAACTGCAAGTTTATAATGCCACCTCTTACAGTTTTTATTATATTCCTACACATCCACACACAAGATGAATAACACACAAAATGAAACTTCATACACAGTAAAAAAGATAGTTCTTAGCTTTAGGTATTTCTAAATACAAATACAGGACATATAATTAGATGAAGATATGTTCTAAATGCATTAGAAATTTAGTTTTTAACTGTATCTTACAGATTATTCTCTTTCCTATTCATACCCATATTACCTTAATTTAAACATAGTAAATGGTGTAGAGATGAGAGAGAAGGTGTGGAAAATCAGCAAGCATATGAGAGTAAGGGTAAAAAGTTATGCAAAATGAGGGCCAACTATGTAGTGTGTAAGAGATATATGAGAATAGATAAGGTAGTGGGAAGGACTAACAAGTATGAAAATGACTCAAGGAAATGATTGACCAACTCATAATTATACTCACACAATTTCATGTACTTCCATCTACAAACTTTCTAGGGAGTTCACTTGACAATGAAGTTAGTTTTGTTGGAGCTCTTTTTTAGTCATTTGTTAAACTTTGTAACTTGTAAAGGCAAATGGATAGCTTGCCTGGATATTCAGAGGTTTATCTGGCTAGAAAAGGAGAAAGTTCCAAGGTGAATGAGTCTGGTAGACAGTACCAACCAAGAAGGAAAAAAAAAAAAAAAAAGGAGGGAAGATAGTGAGAAAGAACTAGAGACACACTCATATTCTATCCCTGGCCAGTCAAGGTGTGGTGGGTTGCAGCTTTACAGCTTTCTAGCTTTAGTTCATCCTTGTGATCTAAATGTATAGTCCCTGGTGAAACAAATGTAAATGTTGTTACTGCTGGCCACTCCACATCCTCCTACTTGGAGTCATTAGACAAATGAAAGGAAGGGCTCATATTGGTTTGGAGAATCAATGGTGACATCCAACAATGCTATTCAGTCACAAATTATTATTGAACTATACATAAAAGGGGAGTGAGGTATTGATGTCAACACTGAGGGCCTTCTATTAGTCACATCCATATTTCCATTAGGATCTGACAATATTTTTTTTCTATAAGTCTTTGTTTTCATGTACGTAAACTTATCTGTTGTAAGGTCTGGGGGCTGGGCAGAGAAGGGACCTTCAAGATTCCACCCACTGAACCGAGTAAACAGCCCAAGGCCAAACTGTAGCCCTGATAAAACCTGCGCTGTAAAAACACCCTCCTTAATGGCCATCTGGAATATCTCAGGATGGCCAAAGTGCAGTTGTACAAACCCTCAACCCCCTTAAACATAAATCATCCCCCACAATCTACCGCAGACAAACCTGATTGGTCCAACAGCAGCATAAAGAAATTTTGCCTGGTTTGTGTGTCTGTGACTTCCCTGGCCAGGTTTCCCCCCGACCGAGGAACCTCACCCGAGAGCAATCAATAAAAGTGATCTTTTGCTTTTACCCTGCTTATCTTGGTCAACTTATTGGTTTTGGGTAGGATTAAATCTTTCATCTGTATGTTATTCTCTGTCATCTCTAGAACTGGTAATGAAGTTTCTGACAACAAATTGTATTGTCGGAGTTCATATTCTTCATTAATTAGGTTATCACTACACTATGTATCACCAGGGCAAATGTATCCAGTTTGTGAACCAGATGAAAGAATATACACAGGATAACAATAAGAGGAGACAGTAAGCATTATATTTATAACCTTAATCTCAGTTTCTGACCCTTTTTTTTCCCATTTCAAACATGTCAGCTATATCTGAGGGTCTTATTCATTTTCATCTCTTACCCAGATGCACAAAGTTCATTATCTCAGGAAAGACTGTACTCCATTGCTTTACTTTGTTGGTTAACAGGTGATCACTCAGATATAGCTAGTATGAAGAGAATGCCTCAGAATCAATTAAGGATTCAATTGATTCCATTTTTAAAAGAAAATATTTTAAAATTTAAACTACCTGAACTTTGCTATAATATCTAATTGGCTTAGGTTTTGTGAACTTGTCATCCTAACTAAACTATAGGAAAGTGAGGGAGAGACCACAGTGAGTTTATAGTGGAGGTTCAACAAGAATCAATGCACTTATTAGTTATGGAACACTGATTTGGAAGAAAGAAGGGCTGGAGATTCTCATATCTGAAAAGTTTCACATCTAAAACCCAGTTGTTGGACAGGAAAATAAAATCTTTGGGAATGAGATGGCTCTATACTATATATCCTTTCATCTTGCTAGATGGTAAGGCAGATAGAGCAGTTGAAAAAAGCCTGTGCTGGGGGTTAGTAGACTTGGATTAGAACCAGTCATTGCAGGTTCAGCATCTCTGTTTCCTCTTCTAAAGAGAATAGACTAGATGTTTCTTAAGCCTCTTACACCTTAATATTCTAGTCATCTCTGTGAATAGGGTGACAAAATATCCCGAGTAACCTGCTACATGCTGTTATACCTTGTAGATCAATTAACCTGTTGATTATTTTTAGCACTGCCTTTCACTCTCAGAAGTACCTTTTTTGAACAATAATTTACATTGTCGCTCTATCTGTGAGTGTTTTTTAAATGTAAGCTTTGTACTTTGGTATGTAGTTTAGCAAGTTATATCTCTCTAACTAACATGCTTTAAATTACAGAGTTTCATTCCTAAAGAGAAAGAGGGTGAATGAAAGGGAAGGAGGGATGGAGGGAGGGAAGGAGAGAAGGAGAGAGGATGAAATCAGTGAGGTAAAAGGAAACAAGTTCAATAAGAGGAGCATAAAGTTGAGTTTCACCTATTTGGCTAAAGAGATATACTCTCTTAACTGAAATTAGTGGGGGTTTTTTGTGTTTTTTTTCTCACAATAATTACACATGAAATTCTCTTATATAATTCAGCTCCTACGAGACCATTTTAAACCTCTATTGCATCTCTAGAGACAGTTATTTATAATCTACTTAATGGGTACTGATGTTGCTGCTTAAGTGTGACTCACTCCCTTTTATCATCAAACATCAATTACATAAAGTGTAGATGAAAGCACATATGTTAAATTTAGATAGAAAGGTCTAATTCTGAAAACTAATCATTTTGAAGTCACAAAAATCAACATAGCTTCTTATGTAGGCTGAAATCTGCCTTCAAGTATCCACAAACAATTCCCACCCGACTAATCACAGAGTTTAGGGTGGTAGTTTAAAGTTAAGTTGAGAATTCTGAGTTTAAATAACTTCTTTAGCATTACATCTACTTAAAGGAAATGCTTCAACAGGTATCTAGACCGAGTGAAAATGTACGCCTACATAAAAAGTTTAGTTAAAAACCAAATAAGGAAAAGAGATTTTGTTGAAAATAGTAATGAAAAATGCCAATCTTCCTTTTCTGGATTAAAAAAGGTTATAGCAAGCTATTATAAAGACCCAAAGCAATGTCATTTTCTAAATTTGCAACACACATTTATTTTACTCTAATAAAATCATATTGAACTTTCATTGGAATCTAAATATTTCAATTTTTAAAGCTAAAATCATATACTAGTATGCCTAATGGACTTCATCATTTCAAAATATTTAGATACTTCTGGTGAAGAGGTACCTGGCAGACGGATCTAGTCTCAAAACTACACCCTTCTATCCAAAAGAATCTACCTTTTTAAAAATTCCAAAGCCATCTGATAAACAACATGCTGTTAATATTTAAACTCAAATGAATATGTATCTTTATATCATAGACTCAGGCTATGTTTACAGACTGCTATGGTTGGAAAGCAGTGCCATGATTTTCATAAGCCCTACCGGAAATTAGGGACGGAGATGGACATAGGAGTCAAGGAGATTAAAAGAGACCTCATTCCAGAACTTCCTAGATTGACTTTGAATTGCTCTTGCTTCCTGAAACTTGACCCAGGTTTTGCTATACCATTTCTCTTATAACTAGACTCTTGCCCACTTGTGTGTACTGGACTGGTAGTTTGTCTCCACCTCATCCCCTCCCCTCAGCCAAAAAACTGGACCTACTCCTTCTGAATATCTGTGTCTCCATTTTAAAAAAACAATCCTTTGGGAAACTGAAAAAAAATAGCTCAAAGTGGCTACTGTTTGCAATAAACACAAGGTGTCCTGGCCCCCTGTGAGCCTCTCTCTGATTCAGTGAGCTCATATTCATTTACTAGGAATTACGCATCAGACAATTCAGGAAACAACCCTGCCCAATGTCCAGACTCTCTGGTTCTCTGGGTAGATGATAATCTACCTCTCTAGTTTCAATGCCATTATCAAAGTCACATGGTTAAGACTTAGCTCCAGCTACAAACTAAGCTATTACCTGCCCCACTCTGAAACTAATTGAAGTGAAGGAAGAGTCTCATGAGAAGGGTTCTGTGCTAAACATTTTACCTGAGAAACTATCCTTCAGAGAATTTACTTGTCAGCTTAAATGGCAGGGGCAGGAACTCCTTGACAGAGTTTTTGACTTTATAATATTTGCCCCTTGGGCCAAATCTATTCAAGTTTACAGTTTTCCCATCTGGGGTTCAGCCAGCACCTATTCATTCTGGCTCCTAATAACAGCCCTATAAAAAAGAGATTTAAACTCTGTAGGATCTTCTAGTATCTGCTTAGCAATGCCTATGTTAGGGCAAAGAATGTTAACAAACAAACAAAAAACAAGAGCTATTGTAGCTCCTTAGTCAAAATGAATATCCACATCTTACTTATAAAGTTGATCGCCATTTCGATAACACTGGCTGTAGCAAAGATCAATACACCTAATTACCCTGTTCTATGTACTCTTAGGACTAACCTCTGGGGAAAGTATTATTGGTGGAAACACTATATGCAGCATTAAGTATTAATGACACTCTCAGGTTTTCTGAAAGGATAGGTAATGTTAGGAAACTAAAAGAAAATTTTTAAAAAAACTTTGATTCTCTCTGGCCAGCATTTCAAAACCAGTCTGCCTGTGAATGTCAGTATCATGTCAATAATTCTTATGCAGAACACTAGAAGTGTGGTGCATAACCTCCCATTAAATGTAAGAACACCAGGTGACATTCTTGGTGAGTTTTCATAATTAGTGAGGGTTTGGAGCTAGTGGTGCAGAGAATACACATCAACAGACAGCCTGGAGGACATGCCAATGTTTCTTCTTTCCACTCTGCTCACTAGAGTATCCTGAGAAAGCAACTTGGAACTTAACGTCAACCCAGATCTGAGCACTTGATAGAAATGGATGAGCAGCTTTAAGACGTTGATACAGAATGTCCAGGCTTCTCAATCATGAATGGCCTATGCCACATGAAAGTAACTCCTGAGCTCCAGGAGGGGATTCAATCATACAAATGTCAGAAATGTAAGGGAGGCTAATATGCACTTGCGTTGAGGAATGCTGAAGAAACATCTGCAGAATGACATCTTGCAGGTCATTAGGGCAAACAGTGAGGCTTGAAGCATAAAGAACAGACAGCTGTGCTTTTAGGGGACATTTTTGAATGTAGAGGTCACTGGAGAAATATGTCAGTTGGCGTGGTGAGTTACCCCATGCTAAGAGAAAGCAGATCAAATTTTTTGGCTGGTTACCCAGGACACTCCAGGATACCTCCTCTATAATATGATTTTCAACCCACATCCTCCTTCTGTAAAGGGAGTATTTGTTTACTTAGTTTTCCCTTTTCTCTGAAGCACCCGTACTTTGTAGGACTCCTTGTCAGAAACAGTTCCCCACCCTGGAATGAAATCTGCTGATGTGGTTTCTTAAACTGAGGCTTGTCTGCTCACTAGGAGAGACAAACAGTTTCAATTAAAGACAGACGTAAGCCCTGTTTGAGATGCTGCATTCTGTCAAAACCGAAGCAAGCCAGAGCAAAGGCAGAGATCAAAGCTGGGTGATATCTCTGGAGCAGATTCTTAGCTTTATTGGAATCCCAGTCCCGAGGGATCAGGAGATTTAGAAAGTTCTAGTTTAATCCTCTTGTTTATCCAAATATTTCTAGGAATGAGGAAAATGAGGAGCCCAGAAAAGGGAGGTAGCTTTCCCCAAGCCACCCAGCTTGGCATTAGATTTCAAGTCTCCAAACACCAGAGTTAAAGAAAATAAGTTATGGCTGCAAGTTTTTAATAATGTATCTGCTGCCTCCAGACTTTTATAATTTGATTAAAAAACAACAAATAAACCAACTAATACACCAAGTAATTATATAGTAACTAGAAATTATTACAAGTTGTGAAACAGAATACCTTTAAGACCTCATCCCTGTCTACAAGGCACTTGGATTGAATAGAAAAGATATAAAAACATGAAATGATCAATGAACAAGCAGTAAACACGTGAACAGCTTCATGTTTTGCAACACTATAAACCATAAATAAGGTGCAAACCATGCAGAAGAGTGCTTGTTATAAGGTACTAATTGGGCAGTATAGTCATTTTGTAAATATATGAAAAATTAGGAAATGGTAAGTATCGTAGGTACTACAACTGTTAAGAACAGTACAAGAACTGAGGCTTGAAGAAAGGCTGAGTGAATGGGGTCAGACAATCAAAGATGAGGAAACGGCATGAGTAACAATTCAGAGGTGGGAGTAAGGAATGCATTGTGAGAGCACATTCAAGAGAGACAGCCTTAATGTATAAACCGCCTGGGAGTAAGGTAAGGTTGGAGAGGTAACAGTGGGGAATAGCTTGTGGTAGGTCTGAAAAGGCAGATTTTATGTGCTGTGAGGTAAGCATTAGGGAGGCATTTCATGTTTTTAGGTAGGAAATAATAGTTCTCTCCTGAAAGCTTACATTGTACTAGTACTCTGCTAAGCTCCTTACATGGATTATGTCATTAAGTCTTCATAGCAAGCCTAGGGGGTAGTATTAGCATTACCCCTATGTTCAAATGAGAAAAAAAATGGTGGTTGGAAATATTAAGCAACTTGACTAGGATACATGGCAAATTAAAGGGTAAATCAGGATTGTAACCCAGATATGTATGATTCCACTGCCCACAAACACTATTCTTAAATATCATGTTCTATGTGATGAGGGTAATTTTTAAAAAATAAATCTGGCATAATTGTGAAACAGAAGGTTAAGAAGCAAGAATACTCATTAAGAGTAACCCCAGTAGGCCAGACACCAGGAGGAAAGGTCCCAAGAGTAGGTGGTAAAAGAAAGAACACATAAATGATAAATTCTATAGGCAATGGTGATGTACTAGATGAATGTGGGAAAGCATAAGGTGGCTTAGAAAGGAGTAATGACAATAGTCAAAGGTCAGGGAAGGAGTGGGAAGAGGAACTAGTTTGCAGGGAGGTGGTACAATGGTTAAATTGTGTTTTAGACATGTTGACATTGAGGGGATAGTGAGGAATGTCCAATGTTGAGCTAATGGGATGAGCCTGGAGATACACTTTTGTTTTATTTATGGGTACCTAATGAAATCTGTGAACCCAATCCTGAGAGAATGTACACATGTACATACATGAAATTTTGCATCACATTTCGGAGGGTCAGTGACTTCCTAAAATCCACCCACAGAACCTTTGTACAAAGTAAGCACTAAATGGAGGATGGAGATGAATACATTAAGGAGTCTTATTCATAGCAGGTATCACATAAAATTCTTCTTACTTCCATGGTCCTGTCCTGGCTGGTCCCATCTTCCTTTCTGATTACTACTTTTTCATTTATTTGTTTGGCTCTGATTCTTTTTTCTGCCCAGTAAAATTGGGTGCTAACCAAGAATCTAGAATATTCATGACCCCTTTTTTTCCTTCTCTACAGGCTCAGTTGGTTGATTTTACAGAAATTTTGTGAGTACTGAATGAAATAACACATGCAATTTGAATAGCATTGCCCCTGGCTGGTGAAGAGCTATTAGTAAATGGTAGCCATGATAATAACCTGAGACAACAGATTGAACTTTATAAGAACTCCACTGTCAGGGAAAAACAAGAAGTTGGTTGAACGAGACAAAGAAGAATTAGCCAACGTGCTTTTGAGAAGCTCAAGAAGAGCATATCACAGAAGGAGGGAAAAGATAGTTAGTGGTATAATGTGCCTCAATAAGGAAGAGACTAATGTTAAATGTTATTTGAATTGTCTGAAGTTAAAATCAGGAAAGAAGATTCTTCTTACCCCATGTCAATATAATCATTCCCAAGATGCACAGTGGTGATTAATCTCCTCTACAATAAGGTGACTTGTGCTAACACAAGAACACCAGTTTGTTGTTGTGGTAGTTGCTATGGTTTATGAGAAAATTTTAACCTTGTCATCATTAGAAGACTTGGAAAATAAGCCCTCCAAATATATTCCAAAGAACTCAAGAGCTGAAAATCCAAAAGCCAAGCATTTCTCCAAAGCCAATTCTTCCCTAATCAGGTCCTGTGCATTCAGAACAACTACCGAGGCAAGAATGTCATGCAAATATGCCTCTGGCAGCTTTTAAATGAAACAACATCCTCTTATCAGTTCCCAGCCTGGTCTCTCCCACTGGGATTGCATGTGCTTCTCAACATACAAATAAGTGCCATGCGCTTACATTTGCAAACAGTTTAATCAGGTCTCTTGAAAAATTAGCAGGATTTCTCCAAGTTTCAGGGGGTAAGAGCTTAGTTTCCTAAGCTAAGTTTCATGGGCCACATACCAAGAGAGGTGTATCTCTCTGAGAAAGTTGTACAGCTTGTTCATAGTTTTTTTCCTTTTATGAAATAAATTTGGCTACTTCTAGACATCTACTAAGTGAAACTGGAACTCTACTCGTTGCATTTAAGAATGCAGGGTTAAGTTCTACCAGATCTGATCCTGAATCACTTATTAGAAATCAGCAGGACTCCTGAGAAGGAAATGCTTATTTTCCCCCAGCAACTGGGTATTATCACTGGAAAATATGTGCATGGAGGAGGTACAGAGTATTTGAACCATTTCTGTAAATAAACAGCTCAGTGAGTATTATGATGCATAATTCCAAAAATTTGCATCTGCAAATTTGCATTTCAGATTTCTCAAAAAATTATAATGCAAATTAGCAGGCTTTTTATTCCTGTTTTCCCCCCTCTGGTTATCATCCCCAGTTTCAGCCCATGATTCACTAAATATTTTTCCCAAATGGAAATTAAAATGATATCCTAACTCATTGTTTCATTTTATATTGCACTTCGTTGGGTTTTCAGACATTTACACTGTCAGCTCTCCTTCCCCTACTGTAAAATCTTTTTTTATTGACAATTCAATCATGTCAAGTTTGGAACAGGAGAGGCACTGATTTGATCAGCTATCATTGGATTTACAATACATAAATGACAGCACCATATCTGGCCCTCGTCTAAAGCAGCTGCCTTTTATCGATTTATATTCCACTAGCAAGAAAGAAAAATTGCAGCAAAATGTAGTGGTATGGTCCAAGATCAATACCAATTTTTTTCTTAATGACACAAAGGCCAAGATAAGGACAGCATAAGTCAAAGCTAGACAGATCAAATTTGTCCAATATCCCTTTCAATTACTGAAGAACATGCACATGGATGTATAACATTAAAGTAAAGGAGAATATTATTCCAAGTGGTTTAAAATTGCGACATCAAACAAGAATGAGTAGTATTCTCAGATAGGATATGGAATAGAAATGAGCTGAGAATAAAGAACACCGCCCCCACCCCTCCCCAGCCGGCTTGGTCTGAAAGTGGCTGGGCATCTCCAGAGTTAGTATAACTACTAGAATTCAGAGCACTGATTCATCTGTATAATCCAAGGGATAGGGATTTAAACCAGGACTCCATCCCCAAACACAATGAATTCCTCAGATGTTGGTATTAAACCACAGTTATGAAGAGCGAAATAGACTGGTTGTCTTTCAGAATATACTATGTGTAAAAGGAAGCTAAAAAGAAAATTACCCTAACAACTTCACAAGCTCAATAAAATCGTTAGGCCACATAAACTCTGGCAAACCTATCTCCACTATGGCAACAAAAGAGTGTCCAATCTTGCGGGAATCTGGGAAGATTCCTTATTTCAACAAAAATGGATCTGGGGACAGGTCAAAACAGTTCACCCTAAAACTGGCGCAACACAACTTCAAACTCAAATAATGGCAAATTATGATAAAAATCAGTTGGGAATAGACTGGAGACTGCCTTGGTAGTTTTCTTGATTGATGTTTTTTGTTTGTTTGTTTTGGTAAACCTGCTACCAGCACTAAAAGAGGCAGGGGCTTCTCGTTAAACTTTGTACCTTTTCTGCTTGCATATCTTGATAACCATTTCCCTTTCACTTCGACTTCTCCAAAATAGCACAAACATGGTTAAGCACCTTACATGACAACTGTGTTTGTTGGTTTGTTTGTTTGTTTGTTCTCCATAGGGTATAAGTTCAACAAAGGTTAGGTAAATAAGTGTTCAAGAGGAGCATGATGAAATCTTGGGAGGGCTTTTGTAAAATAATTTGTGAAAGGAATTCAGATATGTGATCAGTGGTATAATAGATGATGTTTCAATTCCTTCTAGTCATGAGCTTCTATATTTCTAAGTAATAACAGTTCAAATGCCCTTTAACTAGTCTAAAAAAAAAGGTAGAAAGAGTCCTTGGAATCAAACTGACATGGGTTACCTGCAACTTACTAGCAGTATGATCTTTAGCATGTTGTTTAGCTCTTCTTTACATCAGTGGCAGGCATAATAATGTGTGCTATATATGCATCATACCCCATTTGAACGCCACACCAATCCTATTAGGTTATTGCCTCCATTTTAATGATGAAAAACCAGGTTCAGTGAGCTTAAGTAAACTTGCTCAAGATCATACACAGTTGTGCAACCTAGATTCAAATCATGATTTATATAGTTCTAAAATCTACTTTTACCACTGCTTCCACCATGCTACAGTCCTTCCAGTACAATATAAGTCTGATTATTTTCTTTACTGTCTCGCTGGTCACTGAGCTATCAAGTTGGGGCCACATAGCTCACCACAACAGAACTGTATAAATCCATCTACAATGTGAGCAGCCAATAACAACATATGTCTGCTCAGAGAATGCTTACAAATAAAATATGGAAACCTCACTTCAAGCCATGTTTGTTACCAATATCACCATGAATGATATATCTGAAGAGAAATGTGTCCCAAGTCAAAAGACAAAGAATGGAAATTGTAACAAGAATATAAAGGGCAGTATAAGACATATATCTACACACCCCATTTTGACTTGATTTTCAAGCAGTGGTGTTAATGCATTTTTCTTGCAAATTGGTGCAACATTTATGGATCATGACATCAGATAATGAATGCAGTTCAGCTGTGGATAACAGAAGTGGGCAGTTCAACCTGGTGTGAAGTACTCAGAAAAAGGGTGTCTTGTTTTCCATAAAATATCATGCCAGGACTTGAGTGACAGTAAAACCAGTATTACCAGATGGGTTGTGGGCCTGGAAGGTAGACCACCTAGTAGATAGCACTATTAGAATAGGTCAGGACACCAAACAGATAAGGCAGAAGTCAGCACAGGCAGTGGGGTCATATGTTTGGGTGGCATAAATGCGGTAAATACAAACAAGAAATCATTAATTAGGGTTCCTAGCTTGAACCAAATACTCGCACGTACTTTCTCTCACAGAAAGAGTATACCAGCTCTCCTCAGCTAGCAGCAAAGAGGTTAATGATATCTGGCTGACAAGACCTTTTGAAGGTACTGGACAGCTGCAAAGAACTGAGCAAAAAAGCTGGTAGGTGGGAGACAGTACAGGAATATAATTAGGCACTGTTGCCCTGGCATCTCAAACTGATTGTGTGCAAAATTATGACTGGGAAAATGTACTCCAGGAAGTTAGTCCAATAGCCAGCACACAGTGCGATCTCAACATATTTTTTCCAGTCCTGCAAATAGGATTGTGCCTAAAAACCAAAGGGTAAGAGTTTCCAAGTGTATACAAAATGATCTTCATATCCACACAACTATAGAGAAATATTTTCAATAAAATCATTTTTCTAACACCAATAGTAACCTTAAAATAGCCTATTTTGGAAATATAATGTATATTAATTAGCACCAGCTAGCAAGACGTGTACTCCATTAACTAACTTTGTGACTTCATAAGCAGGAAAAAAAATTTTGGTAAGGTTATAGCCAATTACAGTCATGCTCCACATAACAGTTCCGATCAATGATGGACCATATGTACAATGGCGGTCCCATAAGAGTATAATGAAGCTAAGAATCTTGTTTCCAAGTGACATCATAGCTGTCATAAATCATAGCACAATGCATTATTCATATGTTTGTGGTGATGCTGGTGTAACAAACCTACTGTACTGCCAGTTATATAAAAGTATAACACGTATAAATACAGTAGTAGGCTACAAGCATCTAGGTTTGTGTAAGTACACTCTACAATTTTCACACAATGATGAAATAAAGTAATAATGCATTTCTCAGAACATATCTCTATCATTATGTGGCACATGACAGTATTCATATTCCAAATTTCTGTATAATCCTGAAATGTTCTTAAATGGCCCAAATAAACGAAGAGCAACAAAGTCACAATCTTTATGCAGTCAACTGTATCTGTCATTAAGTAATATTAACACACAGATAGTTCTATTCAAATTGTAGTGGAGTGGATAGTTACCTTATTTCTCTTTTGAAGTATTTCCTTCCATTAGTCTCAGATTATGTAATTGAAAGAGGCAATTGGGCGTATAGAATCACAAATACATTCGAATCAGAAGGCCTGAGGCATAGGCCTTATTATATCACTTACTGGCTGAAAAACACTTTGTATTTCAGCTCCCCCACCTACATAAGAAAGATAATAATATCTACCCCCCCAAAATAGGTTTTATTCATCTTTATATCCATCATGGACCTGAAAATTGTGCCAAATAGTCATCAGATGCCCAAGAACATTTGTTGTTTGGTGGTAAAAATTTCAAGAAAAGTTATTATTTTTGGTCCTGGAATTTTGTGTTTGCCACTCATTAAAATAAATATTATCATATTTAAGTTTTCATAGATACTCAAATCATTTTAATGTATAAATATATAATTGTGATTTAAGCTTCAACTTTGAATTGGCATCACTTAACCCAGTGAACAAGTAACTGCAGATGCTATGCATTTTTGCCTTCCTAAAGGGCATGCATGAGTATTACATACCAAACATTCAAACACATTCAGAAGATAAAATTAACCTAATTACCATAGGATATAAACAAGATCCAGAGTCTAAGAGTATAAAATATACAACATGTCCAGGATATAATCCAAAATTTCTTGGCATACAAAGAACTAAAAAACAAAAAATGCAACTCACATAAGCATAGATAATCAATAGTTTCCAACTCTGAGATGACATGGATAATAGAGTTACTGGACAAATATGTTAAATCAGCTATCATGAAAATTCTCCAACCAATTAGAGTAAACATTCTTGAAAGAAATGTAAAGGTAGGGTGTTTCTACAAAAAAATGGAAGTTATAAATGAGGACCAAACCAAATTTTAGGTATAAACAATACAATAACCACAATAAAACTCACTAGATGAATTCAATGGCAGAATGAATATGACAGAGGAGGATTTAATAAACTTAAAGATAAAGCAATATAAATTTTCCAATCTGAATAACAGATGGGAACAAGATTTGAAAAAGAAAGTGAAATGAGCCTTAGAGATCTGACAAATAACAACAAAATGTCTAATATTTGTATCATCAGAGTCCACAAAACAGGAGAAAGAGTATGGGGCATAAAAACATATTTAAAGAAATAAAAGCTTAAATTCCCCCAAATTTGGCAAAACACACAAATGGACAGATTCAAGAAGCACCCCAAACTATGAAGTGGCAAACTCAAAGAAATCCACACCCAGTTACATAATAATCAAGCTACTGAAGACTAAATGAAAAAAAACAAAAACCTTGAAAGTGGCTAGAGAAATATATTGCTTACAGAGGAATAACAATTTGAATGTGCATTTCTCATAAGAAAAAGTTGAGGAAAGAAAGAAGTAGCACATTTTTAAAGTGATGAAAAAAGGAACTATCAACCTAGAATTCTGTAACCAGTAAAAATATCTTTCATATATTAAGATGTAATAAAAACATTCTCAAGTGATGGAAAACAATGAAAGTTCATAGCTATTGAAGTTCTCTAAAGGAAGTTGTTTATACAAAAGGGAAATAATACCAGAAGGAAACCTGGAAAATCAGGAATGGACTAAGAGAAACAGAAAAAGTAAATATATAGATAAATAAAATAGAATATTCTGCTCTTAAATTTTTAAAAATATAAAGAAAATATAATACCTATGATATTATCATTATATGTGGATAAGACAGCTACAATATAAAAGGGGAACGATAAGGGTTCTAAATGATGGAAGATTTCTGCACTCAGATTAAAATGAAAATATATGATTTGCATATTATAATCCTTAGAGCCATCACTAAAAAAATCTATAAAGATATGTATTAAAATAAATAAATAAATAAGCTAAAATGGAATAATACAAATCTTCAAATAACCTAAAGGAATCTATACAGGAGAAAAAATAATATACAGATGGGAAAAAACAGAAAACAATAAAATGTTAGATTTTAATCCAAACATATAAATAATGGCATTAAATATAAAAGGTCTAAAAAAACAACTAAAAAAAAGATTGTAATCTCTAAGCTGTCTACAAGGTATCCATTTCAGATATGATTTTATAGGTACATTTAAACTAAGAAAAGGATAGTGATGATTGCAAAACTGGCAGGGTAAAAACTTCTGAAAATTTGCTCCTCTATAAAAGAAAGTTTTATTTAAAAAATAATAATAATAATGTGAGAATCATAATTTTGAGAATTAACCAAAGGCTTGCAGCAACTCAAGTAGCATTTAAGTTTTAAAAGGGGCTGAACCTTGATGAGAACAGTGAACTGTGTGGCAATTAATTTGCCCTAGATCTATCTACTGCTCTCCCGCTCTGAGGTAGCCTTGAAAAATAACCTGTACTCCTAAATGAGCAGAATGGAACTTGAGACCTTTCAAAGCCCCATTTGCCCCAAAAAATTGTTATGATTTGACCTGACTGGAATTTCTCAGGAAGGCTCAAATTACAAGTCTCTCTGTTTTGAACTGATTTGGAGTGTGGTCTGTGTGAAAAGTATTTTTCGTGGTGGGGTGGGTGTCAATGAAAATTACTAACCAGTGTTTTATCTTTGTGACTGCCTGATGTGATAGATAACAGCTGCAGCCAAAAAAATAGACTAAATGAAAAACTTACTAGAAATACATATCCAAAGAGGCTTTGAAAATATTAGATAGAATTCTGGAAATATAGTTGGTTATGCACAAGTCTAGGGCTGTACTAGTATTCATGCTCAAGAAATACCTGAAAGGGCATTAAGATTTCACTTACAGTTGACCTTTATGCTCAGGCAAGAAATGATGGCTTAGGCAGACTTGTGAACTGCCTGGTTGAGTGTCGAAGGCATGCCCCAGCACACCTATAGAGCTACAGCAAAGACTAGAAAATATGTTGGTTTCAGGCATTTAAGAAATTCTGCCCAGTCATTAGCTGATCAATAAGCTAACCAAATAGAGAGGTCAATGACCACACACAGCAAAGAATACAGACTTTAACAGAATTAATTAAGAAAACTCACTAAACAAACAGACATAAAATAAGTAGAAACAACCACAAAGAGTGGGTAGAATGTGAATTACAGAGCTACCATGTTTTATTATTTAAAATGTACAGTTTTTAACAAACAAAAAAAATCATAAGATATTCAAAGAAACAAAAAAAGTGTGGCCCATACAAAAGTCTTAAAAAACTATCAGTAGAAACTTCCTATGGAAACACAAACATTGGATTTAATGGACAAAGGCTTTGGGTCACATATTTTAAATATGATCAAAGAAGTAAAGGAAATTATGTCTATAGAACCAAATACCGTGAAGATAATATTATTAAAGACATAGATATTATTTTAAAAAAGAAATTCTCAAGTAAAATGGTAAAATAAATAAAATTTAAAATTCATTAGAGGTCCTCAACAGCAGATTTGAGCAGACGGAAGAAATAATCTGTGGCCTTGAAGATACATCAATTGAGATTATTCAGTTGGGAAACAAAAAAAAAGAAAGAAAGAAAAAGGAAGAGCCTCAGAGATTTGTGGGATACCAATTATAATAATACACACATACTTGGTGTCACAGAAGAAAAGAGGAGAGATGAAGGAGCAGAAAGACTAGTTGAAGAAATGATGGCCAAAACTTTTTCTTAAAATTGATGTAAAACATAAATCTACACACTCAAGGAGCTTAACAAAATTTAAATAAGATAAACTCGAAAAGATCTACACCTAGACACATCATTATTATTTTAGTTCCAAGAGTTTTTATTTTTTATTTTTTAAATTTTGTTTTATTGCTTAAAGTATTACAAAGAGTGTTAAATAAGTCTCCATTTTTCCCCTTGACCTTCCCCCCTCCTCCCCTACCCCTCAGTGTACACATAGACACATTGTAATCAAGCTGTCAAAAGATAAAGAGAGAAACTGGATAGCATGGAAAGAATTTACACATGTACAGGAATCATCAATAAGATTAGCAGCTGATTTCTCATCATAAAAAGTGTAGGCTAGAAGGAAGTAATGAGCATAATACAAGTGCTGAAAGAAAAAACTGTCAATCAAGAATTTTATATAAAAAAAAGCCTACCCTTTAAATGAAGGGGAACTAGGGGAGCAAATGCTTAATGGCTACAGGGTTTGGGGGTGATAAAATATTTTTGAAGCAGATAGAGATGATAGTTGTAAACAGGATGATGTACTATTTGTTCTGAATTGTTCACTTTAAAATGGTTAATTTAATGGTATGTAAATTTTTAAATGAAGGAGAAATAAGTCAGTCAATGAAAGAAAAATACCACATGTCCTCACTCATCTATGGATAATAATAACCATTATAAACTGGTGAACAAAAATAGATTCAGAGGCAGAGCAACATCAAACAGACTGTCAAATTACAGCAACAAGGACAGGGACGTTGGGGCTGGAGGGGGGGTAACAGATCAGACATGGGACTTTTATGCATGCATTTAAGCATAACCAATGGACACAAAACAATGGGGGGGAGGGGAGGCGGGGGGAAGGGCAGGGAGAAAAAGAGATATATGTACTAATCTTTGTAAAGCTTTATGTAATAATAATTTTTAAAAAATTTAAAAAAATGAAGGAGAAATTAACCATATTCCCAGATAAAATCTAAGAGAATTTGTCACTAGCAGACATGTACAGCAAGAAATGTTAAGGGAAATTCTTTAGGCTAAAATGAAAGGACACTAGATAGTAACTCTAATCCACATGAAGAAATAAGATACACCATTAACGGTAACTGTAAAAGAGAGTATAACTGCATTGTTTCTAATTCTTTCTTCTCCTACCCTATCTTAAATGCAATTACATAAATCAAAAATTATAAATATGTGTTTATGTAAATACAATGTATAAATATATAATTGTGATAACAGCAGCATAAAGAAGAGAAACATACTGAAGATTTTACACATTAAAGTTGGTATTAATCTGAACTAGATTGTCATAAATTAAGAATGTAATAGTAATCCCAACTACAAGCACTAAAATAATATATATATATATATATATATATATATATATATATATATATATATCACATGGGAATTAAAATAGCACAGTAGAAAATATCTATTTAAAACAAAAGAAGGCAGATATAGAGGAATAGTGGGGAAAGACATAACACATAGAAACAATTAGTAAAATGGCAAATGTAAACCCTACTTTATCAGTAATTACAACAAGTGAGAATTTATTAAACTACAGTTAAAAGGCAAAGATTGATGGAATACATGTGGTACATCTACAGAGTGGAATACTACACTGTGGTAGAAAAGAAGGAATCCTTACCATTTGCACCAGCATGGATGGAAATGGAGA